>KQ962661.1:74337-92237 GCA_001563735.1 Leucoagaricus sp. SymC.cos
GTGGTCTGACGCGCTGACCAGTTCGAGCCAACAAGGGTCGCATACCAACACCCTTGAATTATGCATCTCGTCCCTCGTTCGATACGATAACTGATATGATCAACAACACATGGGTGGATGCTCCTCAATCCCATTCTGACGCGAAAAAGAATGTCGGTCTTGTCCTCTCTTTACATGAATAGTCGCTTATTGATACTGATCAGGCCCTTATTCGAGATGGATATTGTTGCGTGGTGACTGGGAGATTCGACGAGCGCTCGGTATTGGAAATCCAAGAGTTGAAAGAGAGGGTCATATCGGACTCCAGTTTGAGGACGGAAGTGACGGAGTGTGCCCACATATTCGCCGAGTCCACTAACGCGGATATTGGACCGAACACAGCCAAAGTACGTCCTTTCTTATTTTATTCTTTTTAGTAACTCTCGAAACCGATCATCTATATATAGCGGAACTACGCTGCCACAATGTGGGCACTAATGCATCGTTTTGGCTATGATGAACTTCCGGATGACTTAAATGGTGCCAAAGTCCACCGATTGGAAAATGTGATGACTTTGGTTCCCGGATTTCACATGTATTTCGATCAATTACTGGTTTGGTTTGTTGCCACGGTGCGTCCGGTCTAACCTTGGTTTGTTTGACTATGCTAACACGTCATATGATGATACATCAGAATGAAAAGAACAAGTATAAGCTCGAAGCCACAGAGGCCTTCCTCCTACGCGGCTATCCGGAATATGTCACATTCACAACGCCAGACCAGGCCAGACTTCCTGTTCCATCTCCAACTTACCTTGCTACACATGCTGCATGTGCTAAGGTCGCTCATTTATCAGGAGCAGCCAAGTGTATTGACAAGTTCTACCGGGACATGGATGACAGTAAGACCCTTGACACGGATGGCGCCTCTGCCGCAATGTTGGAACATGCCATTTTTGAACTGCAGGCATGTGGATACGAAACCACTGTTTGAGTAGGTGTCGCGCCATATTACAGCTGTTTTCATAACAATAGGCCAAAATTTACCTTTTACACACAGTTCCTTAGCATAGAAACGAAATTTAAAATGGAATTAGGTACCAGTTGTAGTGAGCCAGCAGAGAGTTGGTCCAGGCCGTTGAGACATCTCCACAGCTAGCATCATTCCAAGGGTGGGAGGAGTAATCACGATGGCACAATGAGTTGAGGGAAAAGCCTTCGACCAGCCCATTTTGTCTTATATAGACTCAACAGATGCCAAAATACATGCAAATTTCCTGAACATCCAACCAATAGCAGAGTGTATGACTGTCCATTGTGGACAAAGGTTATCAGGAGAATTTTAGGACATGTAGAGTTCAGGAGCTTTTTTTTTTTAAAGGGATAGGCCAGAGAAATGCAAGGAGCAATAGGCTAGAGATATACAAGTGTTGAATGAGAAATGGGCCCAGGAATACACATAAAATGAGTGAGGAGTATATCAGAACTACACAAGAGTTGTATAAAAGGATGTTAGTGGGGAGACTTAGGTGCATTACCTTAAAATACTCCTCTATCTCTTCATCAAGTTCCTGGTCAGTATTCACAGCCTAATATTCAGCTTCCTCCTCATCTAACATATTATTCAGATATTTTTCAAGACTCTAAACAATATTCTCATGCTCACCATTATCAACTCTCACTATCAGACCAGATCTCTCCCTATTCTTATCTGTCTTGCACTCTCTAAGCCAGATGTAAAAGTCAATCATTATTTTACTATTCTAACTAAGTGCCAATCACATCAAGCTTCACCTTCTATATATCCTTGAGTGATCAGGCTGAGTAATCAATGATATGCTTCTTGGCCAGATCACAAAGCACCTTTTACAAATGTAACTTAGCATGTAGAACTACCTCTTGCAGCATGGACGCTATTACTGGTGTTCTTTGTCAGACTTTCATATCTCCTTGTAACATGGATGAATATGAGACCAATCCTATAAAGCTATCAGAATATATTCATTGTGTATTAGAGAAAAATATATCTGAAACTCTCTACAGTTTTTTTAGATTTTTCAGAGTATGTTCTTCAAGCAGACCCTCTGTTTCAGATCTGAGAGAGTTAGGCTTTACTAACTTCAGCTCCACTGACCATGACACTTACAGTGTGATCCTGGTATTCTCAACATGATCTATTCATTCTCTTATAAACAAATTCTACTTCCTGTTCTTTCACATCTTAGCTGCATCCATCATCTTCCTATGTCTATCCTACCTTCTAGACTAATTGACATCTTTCTCTTTCTCTTTCTCTCTCTCTTTCTCTCTCTCTCCCTCTCTCTCTGATCTTCTAGTCCTAGTCTGCCTCCAGCTATCTCACTACCCCTATATTATCACAAAAGAGAGAAAACTTTTTATGACAAGTTTTACTGTGCTGGAATCACACTAGTCAACAATCTCAGATAATACATACTCTTGATAAACACCAACTGGTCATATCAGATCTCATATCATTCCTCTTAGCCTCAGATAACTTTGCTAGGCTGGTTGTTTCAGAAGAGGACAGATATACTAGTAAGAGCATACTGCTGCTCACCCTCATAGTTAATTTCAATGCTGCTCTAATTGATGTGCTTCATTATGCATTACTGTGATGATGAGAGTATATTGTGAGAGAAGATTACAAGTTAGAAGGAGATAGAGGTTGAGGATTAG
This sequence comes from Leucoagaricus sp. SymC.cos, assembly GCA_001563735.1. Taxonomy (NCBI): domain Eukaryota; kingdom Fungi; phylum Basidiomycota; class Agaricomycetes; order Agaricales; family Agaricaceae; genus Leucoagaricus; species Leucoagaricus sp. SymC.cos. Next base: position 77,014 of record KQ962661.1, read on the forward strand.
GGAACTGTATAGAGATAAGATAGTGAGATAAGGCTTTAAGATTTCTTTTGAGCATAGTTTTTAATGATAATAAGAGAGTGAATTCCAATTAAGAGGTGTTGAACTATGAGAATTACAAAGAGTTTTATACTACTGAGAGTAAAGGATGTGAGAGGCATAAGGGGAAATGTCTAGTAGAAAGGTGAGTGTCTAAGCACTGAGAAAACACATAACATAGTGAAATATTAAAAATATGACTAAAAGGAGAAATAAAGGAAAATACAATCACAACAAATAAAAGCACAATCAATATCACATATCCACATCACCATATACATCCAAGCACATCAAAATACTGTATCACATACATAGCCAAGTGGCTACTCCCATATCCCCTTTCTTTCTAAGTGCACTGTCCTCAGTTGTCTTTGTCAACTGCTTCCAAATCTGCCAAATCACTATCTTCAACACTATCCAAGTCCTTCAGGTTGATAAATTCTGTGATTTCAAGTTATTTGTAAAATTGAGGGTGATAAGAGATGAGATGAAATATAGTAAATTTAAGTTGAGACACCATGCTATTAACTTCAGTGAAGATATAAGCACTACTGTGCAACTGTTTTACAACTACTATAGGACCCAAATATTGAGGCTTGCACTTGTGTCCAACATCAGGTTCAATTTTCTTGTTGAGGACTAGGACAAGTTCACTAGGACTGAAATTGTAGTCATGTATTCAGTTAGCATTTTTTATTTCAAAATCCTGAATGGAGATATACTGTGTAGTGAGGACCTTATCATGGATTTTGGCAAGATCTTCATCATATTTTTGAAGTATTTAAGCATAAACAGTGAGAAGTTCTACATCAGAGAGATAATAGGTAATAAAAGAAGCAAGGAAGGTGGCTTCAGTGATGTCAAAAGAATGAAGAGGTTCAACACTGTGAACTACATAATAGGGGGTCATACTGGTAGACTTTTGAGTAGTGACATAATCTGCCCAAAAGATGTAAGGAGTGGATTTATACCAACTTTTGATATATTCCATGCTGCATAATTCCCTACTCTGTGCATGGGTGTGCTAGGCAGTTCTTAATTATACACCTATTAGGGAGTTTAGATACCAGTTTAAGCTCTCTGCTGATCACTCTTGTCCCTGTGGATTTGTATGCTTGCAGACTCACAAGCATATCCTGACCAATTGCATTAGCTTCAGTGATCCACAGCCCTTTCCCAAGGTGTGGAAGGAGCTTGTCTACTTCTACAAGGAGAACTCTCAGGCATTCTCCTTTGTGCACTTTCCTGAAGGATAACAATGGTGCAGCCACCTTTCAGTGGTCACTGGGTTTTCTGGGGCCTGTGAGTTCCTGAGGGGTCTGGCATTGGCTGCTAATAGGGGCTATGCTAGCTTTGCTTTAGTGCCCCTCATCTGTGTATAACAGCATTGGGCACAAGGGCCTCTACCCATTCTTTATTCACCCTTGGGTATAGGGAGGACATTTTTTTCAGTGTAAGCTGCCATGTTTAGCTGAGCTGTGGGGGATTTCAGTTTCTTGTAGGTAATTGTAGCATGCTATTGTAGTTGTTGTGACTGGACTGCTATTGCACATCAGTATATAAATTTATGAAAAAAAAAAGATATATCTCATGCACATTTTGACCAGTCCATCCTGAATCATTCTGTGAGTAGTTTCAAACACACTGTTAGATTGTGAATTGTAGGCTGAAATTCTAATATATCAGATATAATAACAATCTGCAATCTAGTCAAGGGCTGCTATGAAGGCTGTTCTGTTGTCTGTTACTATTTCCTCTAGTCCTCTCCAATAACATAGAATCTCTTTGAAGATGAATGGACCAAGAGTTCTCCCAGTCTTGTGAGTGAGAGCATGCCATTTCACCTAACTAGTAAGCAAGTCTCAAGCCTGAACAATATATTTATAGCTATAGGACAGAGGCATATGCATGGTGTCAATGTAACTCTTGTAAAAAACAGGAGCAGGAACCTAAACTATAGGGGGTATAACAATATGTTTGAGAGATTGAATTTGATATTGATAACAGGTGTCAATTATTTAGTGTATGTCAAAGTTAGTAGAGGACTATCAGAAATAATCTCCTAGGGTGTGTTGTGTTGTGTAGAAGCTCTTGTGACCAAGCTGATCATATGACTTGATCAAGAGTTAGTATTATTTCTATTTGTTATCTATAACTTGCTGATGCTATTCTCAATGTCTACATCACTAGAGCTTATCACTTTGAATGAAGAATTTGCTGGCATATTGAAGAAATAATGACTTGATCTTGTCAGTTAGCTCTTTTGGTAGTTTCAATATTTCCAAAAACTTTCTAATCTTTTTTAATTTCTTCTCCTTTATCTTCACTCTCTCATCCTTGTTCCAGATCTTTAGAAAGCTATCAAATACATCCAACTTGTCCTTCTCCTCCTCTTTTCTTTCTAATGTAATATTTTCATCATCTCTTGCACTTTCTCCCACTGTCATTACTAATGCTTCATTTCTAACCAATGATCCAGCAACTCACACTCCACATCCCAACACTTTATCAACTCAGTTCTCAGCTTCCTCAACACTCTCACTGCCCTCTTCTCCCATAGCCCCTGCTATTCTCTGCCTAGATAAACCATTTAGCCCTTTATGCTTCACTCCAAGAACATATACTAACTCAAAATTAAACATCAAGATCACTGAAATCCATCAATTTAGTACTGTATTGAAGTGGAGATTGGGCTTGTTGAGTATGCCCTTGATATATTGAGCATCTATCTTGATGACCAACTTCTTAGATCTAATAATCTACAACTTTGTAGCATTAAGTGTGCAAAACAGACTGTAAAGCTCAAGTTTTAATTGTGAGTAGCATGAAATTCACTCATTCTATATAATTGACCCAAATTGTACAAGTTATTGTCATCTTTCCATATTGAGTTAGACCAAGATAAAACTCACTGTGATAACAGATGTGTCAACAGATAAGATGATAGGAAAGGGAAGAGAGTGGTCAATAGGCTAAATCACCTTACAGGTAGAGACTCAATTCTTTATTACCTCTATAGCTAACTTCTGATCCTCTCTCTATCTAAACTTCTCCTTCATCACTCTCATCAACTTCATTAATAGATGTGCCATCTCTGCAAAGATCTTTATCTAATTTCTCACTATCTCTGCCATTTCCAAAAATCCTCTAACCTCTGACACAGTCTGATATTCTGACCACTTCAACATCTTCTCCATCATTCCTATATCTGGCTCCTGCTTCTTGTATATATACTTTCTCTCTACAATAATGATCTCTAGCTGATATAGTTGTAACTTCCTTGTAGATACTATTGCTCTCACATAGACAAGATAATAAAGAACTTGATTAAGATCAATGGTATACTCCTAAATAAAATGTTGTATATTTGAATTTTTAGAAATAGTCTCATAAATGCCCTCTGGTTCTTTGTATTATGTCTTTGGCCCTCAGAGTGTAATATCATCAAAAAGATTCAGAGTTTTGTCAGTCTCATGCTGGAGAATGAAGACAATATTATTGTGGAAGATACTAACTAAACCTGTCCAGCCCTGAGGAAGAACTGTCAAGTGCATAGTCCTCAGAGGTATATTAAAAATCATGTAATCCCATAATTTGTCAGCTAAAGTATGATGATCATAGCCAACAAATAGGTTGAGGCCTGAGTAAATTGATCATGCTAAGCATTGTTTTGTATAGAGGTAGATAAGAGGTAGTTTTTGGGAGTTGCAAATAGTGACTGTGTTAAGGGGAGTGAGGTTGTGCACAATTTATACATTTCCATCTTTCTTTGCTAAGATGAATCACTGATATCAATATGAGCTGTAGAAAGGTTCATAGACATCAGAGCTAACTTTCTTACAAATGAGGTTGATAACTTTTTCATAAATACCTAGTAGAATGAGTAATAACTTTTGAATCCACAGAACATGTTCCTAAACAGAGATCTTCACAGGTGAGAAATAGTCATCTTGAAATCATCTTTTCTCTATCTTGTCTCCTGCTAAACTCTTCTCATTCAACACCAGCACCTTTGCCACCAACTTTCTCTCTTCTTCTCCCAAGAACTAATTCTCTAGCAACCCCAGCCCATTCATCCTCTCTCACATCAGACAAATATCTGGTGAAAATAGTGGTGAAAAAAAGGATAATTCTGATAAGATCTTCAGGAGATCTTTGGGAAACTTTTGAATAATCTTAATATTGCTTGACATTATTCCAGAGACTGGTCAAACCTTGTTTGTGACTTTCTTGTAGGCAAGACATTGAATATTGGTGTTGTATGTAAATGTCAATGAAAGAATAGCCTCTATGAGTGAGTCATCTTTCCTGTAAATCTCCATCTCTTCTTTCTTCTCACCAATATCTCCTAGCACTATCAACCTGCTCCTCACTTGCATGCATCCTCTCTTTCTCATCAGTACTACTACTTTCCTTCTATCATCTTCTGGATCTGAGATCTTTAAGTCCATGCTCTTGTTCTTTTGTTCAACCTTCTCAAGCTTCACTCCCTTCTGCAACAGCCTCCTAAGCAAGAGCTAAAATAGCACTAATTGTACTATGAATGCATGTATATAAGTCTTGACTTCTTCTACCTCCAACTCCAGATATTCAATGTATTTCACTATTTCTTCCCTTTCTCTATTTGCTGTCTGTATTATTATCTTTTGCTTCTGATTAATTTCTAACTCCAACTTCTCACACAGATCCTTTTACACAATCACAATCTCTAATTCTTCATCCAACAACTCTAACTCACAACATCTTCCCATCACTATCACCTTTACTTCTCAAAGTGGCATAGCAAACTTTAGTGACATATCAGGTACTGACACTAATGTAGTGTCTGCCATTAGTGACTTTTGCATTCACATTTTTTCAACTATTTCCTTCTGAAAGTCTCTACTGAGTACAAGGAGGTCTCAAACCTTGAGGTTTGAGACTTTGATATCAAAAATCTGTTGAAGAATATGTTGGGATACCTCTAGATCTGCAATTTTGAGCTCAAGTTAATAGGCCAGTTGGTAAGCATTGAATGACTTCTTCTCAACTGCCTTCTGACTAACTCCTTCAGCTCTCTTCTCTGTTTTCCCTGTCCTTTCCTAAGCTCTGTCATCACTTCTTAGATAAACTTTTCATCATCTTCAATAGCTTCAATGTATGACATGAATGTAGATGGTGCGAGTATAGCTGGCATGTGAGGTAAATAATCATATGATACAGTAGATATAGACATAGTGTTGTTTTAAGTGTATTTGAGGTCAATAGCTGTTTTGAGGCCTCCTGGGTGTCATTCAATATAGCTTCTATCAGGATTTGCATAGTACTCATTTAGCTAGAGAATAGTTTATTCCTACCTCATATACTCTGCTGTATCAGGGCATGTTCTCATGCAGCAGTCATGTCTCTTGTAAAAATAGCATGATGGGTCATAGGAAGTGGAGGATTGTTGTATATTAGGAATAAGTGGTTTAGCTGATGGCATCAACTGATTCTCAAAGATGTTCATAACTTGGACATGTAGTCTAAAACATGTTGATGGTTGAAGTTAGCTAATAATAATAGAATCCACAAAGAAGAGCTGGGCATAGTCTTTAGCATACTCATCATCCTTGATGTTTAGTCAAAGTAACTTCCTCATGAGTTTGTCTATCTTCTCTTGCAATCTCTTCTTCTCTTTGTACCACCTTTGTCCTAACCTCCCCTTTTTCTTTCCTCTTCTTCATCTTCTTCTCATCCTGGACCATTAGAGTTTAAGAGGAACAAAAGAGATTTTTTTTCTTTTTTTCAGATATTCAAGAGCCTTGTAAGCTCTGGAAAGAGGCTCAACAGGGAGCTCTCAGGGCTCAGAGCCTGTCTCCACAGATTCCAAGAGCTCTGCAGTCTTCTCTGAGGCTCTAAATCTTCTTCTCTTTACATCACCTTTGTTCTAACCTCCCCTTTTTCTTTTCTCTTCTTCATCTTCTTCTCATCCTAGACTATTAGAGTTTAAGAGAAACAAAAGAGATTTTTTTTTCTTTTTTCAGATGTTCAAGAGCCTTGTAAGCCCTGGAAAGAGGCTGAACAGGGAGCTCTCAGGGCTCAGAGCCTGTCTCCACAAGTTCTAAGAGCTCTGCAGTCTTCTCTGAGACTCTAAAGAGGTCTCTTCTCTATTTTTTTCTTAGCTAAAATATTTTAGAGCCTCCTGTGAGAGGTATTCTGCCTGAAAACCTGTTGGAGAGCCTAGAGAAGGGCCATGTTCCTTCTCAATTTGCAGCTGCTAGCTAGGATACTTTCTGGAGAGAGCAGAAAGAGCCTAAAGAGCCTAGAGAAAGAGAAAAAAAGAGTAACAGATAATGTCATATATAGAGGGAAGAGGGAGAAGAAAAGGAGGAGAGGGCTGAGTTAGAGTTCTTGATTTAGTTGCCTCACACATTACCATCAAGAAGGATCATGTTTCTTCTCAATTTGCAGCAGCTAGCCAGAATACTTCTTAGGAAGGAGCAGAGAGGGCAAAGAAAGAGAAGATGTGATAGATGGCTGCCCATCTATCACAGAAAGCATTCTGTAACATTTTGTCACAAGAGAGAGGGGAGGGGGAGAAGAAAATTGGAGAAGGAAAGGAAGGAGGGCTAGGAAGGAGGAAGGAGAGAGGGAGAGAGATATTGGGAGAGGGAGAGAGGGAGAGAGATGTTGGGAGAGAGAGAGAAGATGAGAGATGTTGGTGAACTCTCAGAGAGAATCTTGTTATAAGAGAGTGTGTGTGTGAAAGGCATCACATAGAAAGAGAGGAGATATAGAGAGAACTCTCAGTGAATGTGACAAATCACAACAAGATGTCTTTAGAGTGAGGGAGAGAGAGGAGAGAAGAAGGGAGAGAGAGAGAAAGGGAATGTTGTACATGTAGAACTCACACCTTATTACAAAGAAGAGGTGCAATAAAGGAAAGAAGAGGGGAGAGATGTTCAATTCAGAGAAGTGTGTGTGACAGGATCACTAAAGAAGAGAAGGAGATCATGAGCTCAGATTATATATGTAGAGCTAAGTCTTGATTGAGTGGCCTCACACATCTACACCACAAAAAGCCTAAGTTGCATTATCATGTTTATGTTCCTAGAGACTTGCCATACAGCAGAGAAAGAAAGTATAAAGAAAAGAGAGAAAGAGAGAGAGTTGGCCAAGAAGAAATAATAACAATCACAATAACAATCACTACCAACTACTTACAGCTTCAACACATTAAAAAAACAATTAAACACCCCCTTAGTTCAGACTTCTATCTCACATAACTATTCATTGTTCACACTTAATAGAACTCTTGGATTTGCTTCTAGTAATAATAATTGTAGTGCTGACTAATATCTACTACTATTATTAGAAAACACAGAAGCTTTTACTTATTTTACAAAACTCATTGTCATGAAGCATAAGCATTCACATACTAACTGGATTAGATCTGCAGCTATATGTTAGCTAATATATTGTATTTGGCTAGTATACAATAGCTTGTGACAAATAATCAACCAAACTTGATATTAGTTGCCCAATCACCTTACTGCTATGATGGGATGTTTTTGCCATACCTGTAAGATCACCTCTTTGCCACCAATGTTAAAGAGAGTTATTCCTTTATTGATTTCAATATACTTCTGACTACTACATTGCATACTTGTATAGGCAACTTTTGCAAAGCTTTTTGATATCTGTTTGAGCTAGCCAAGCTCGCATGCATTTTTGGGATCTGCATCACAAAATATCTGTTGATAAGGTGTTTAGAGGTATATTCAAAGAAAAGCAGCAAACAGTAGCTACTAATATTTGTTTAAGCATGCATTATTTTTTTCCAGAAGACCATGTTGCAAGAGCTCTCCAGACATTCCAGAAACTGTCTGATATGGCAGTTTCCATAATTTTTGAGAGATTATCAAGAGTAGTGCTGTAGAAATATTTCTAAGTAGTATAAGGTTTTGTGATTGAGGTATGAGAACAGGAGATGGAGTCAATATAGAAGGGTTAAACTATGACATCACTATTAGCAGATCAACACTAGCTATTGCATTGTCCAAGAGAGTTTCTGCTGGAAGTTGAGCATGAAAGTTTGAGTTTGAAACAACTTTTGCAATTAGTTGAGGTAAATTGTGAATTCTGTAATATAAATTTGGATAATTGGTGATAATATGGGAGAAGAGAGTGGCTAGCTTTTTCTCTTAAGCAAACTGGTTGTGTTTGGTTTGGGAGAGCTGCTGGAGAGGTTTTTCTAAAATAAACTCAGTTGATTTAAATAAAATAAGAAATAAAATATATCTAATATATATATGACTACATATCACAGTCAGCTGAGGATGGTCATAGGCATGCTTGTCTATAGGTGTCCCAGTATTTAATCATAAACTCATTTAAGTTATCATAAAAAGAAATAGAGTTATTATAATAAATGTAGAGAACTTTGTCTAACTTAGCAAAGAGAGGGTTTTTTGGCTTCTGGAAAGGGTCTGGAGAGGATAAAATAGACATAGCTGGAGTGAGAAAGGTAAATTAGGATAGAGTTATAGGCCAGAAAATACATTAATTAAAATTCTGCAGAGATAAAGATGGGAGAAGTGTAGCACTATTTTTATATATCTTTATTGGAGAAAGCTATTAGATTTAGATGTAAGGCTAATGAATAACAGTTCCAATATGTGAAACCTATCTAATTTAGCCCTACAAGCTACTTAGCAAATTCTCCATCTAATTTCTTCTATTCTATACCCCATCTAATCTACATAAATTTTCTCTTCAGTTCTATGCTATATACATTACAATCTAGCTGTAAACCACTACTTGACTAGTGATCTTTGTAGATGGGTACAAATGACATAACTGTGAATTTAAACAGCCATAATATAGCTTTGAGTGAAAAAACCATCATCTCTATTTCTGATCTTGTAATTCAATATTAAATATAATGCTATACAAAATACCTGTAAGAATAACAATAATATATATGGAATAAAAGATTAGTTTACAGATAACTAAAAGATGAAAGAAGGACTCACTTCAGCCTCTCAACATGAGAGCTGAAGTGCCAATACATTGTATGTATAATATATATACACTAGCTGTAAATATATCATGATAACAAGAATCATATAATATATGGTAGCATAACAACAGTAGTTAATATAAAGAGAGAATATAGAGGCATATACATAGTGATAATGAGGAACAGAGACTAGAAATGCAGACCAGTGTGTCTCAGCACTTATTTATACTCCAACATCTTAGATATAGAATCAACTACAGTATTTTATCAAATTTAAACTTTGTAAATAAAGAAGTACAGTATTGTTGGAGAAAAGTGAATTAGTCAAGCATTATTAGTATAGTAGAAGAAGATGCTGAGCTGGAATGAGAAGAACAAGACAAAGATATCAAAATAGAGAAGGATAAGGGCCAGAAGTAATGTGAGATAATTGTTAGATGTTGTGAATATAGGCTATGAGAATGGTGTTTATAATGGTAGTGAAGCAATTAAGGATTTTAATATTCTATTATTTTTTTTGATATCTTTTCAATAGCTTTGCCACCATTTTTATTATTTCTAGATATAGATATAGATATGAGCCACTGTGTGAGGAGAATCTGGAGTTCTTTTATAAACAGATCTTGTGAGTTATATACTGATATGAGAGTAGATAGAATATTGCTAGGTTTGTTTATTTAAATTCAGAGTTATCAGGAAATTTTTGAATAACTAGAGGTTGTGGCTTTTTGTTAGAATGAAAACATATACTGGTAAGTATTAAACAAACTCACCTAAACAAATATGGCCAGAATTGATACTAGAGTGATACATTCTGCATATATCTTTCTATTTTAAATCCTCAGTTGAGTATGTTCTTCTCATATCTTTTATTGTTCATTATCTAAATAAATTGCTCACTCTCTCCTGTTGTTAGAGACTAAAACTGATTTATTTATCATCAATATCAGATTATACCAAGTAGTAGTGGGCATAGTATGATGAAATGTTCACTATAGTGATTTATATGTAGGCTGCTTCTAATGATAAGTTATTGTGCCCCTGTTGAGAATTATATAAACTGAGTTGGGCTGCCATATTCAAGATGTTGATATCATACTTAGACAGAGTCATATCTCCTCTGACCTGATTCTCTCTACTGTACAGTCTAATATATAATCTCTACCTGATGGTGTTGTATACTATTATATGGTAGTTTACATTAATAGATTTATTATTATATAGATCTGTTTAAGCCACTCAGTATCAAGCATAATCCAGATTTCTTAGGGCAGAAGGAGTGACAATAAGCAAAGTGAGTCAGAGCAACAATAGCATAATAGGTTGAAAAAAAACTTCTAAACGTCTTATTTTATTTTATATAGATGTATTAGATACTACAATATATGCAATTTTCCTGAACATCCAATCAATAGCAGGACCAGAGTAAATACTACAAGGATCAGATATCTTTGTTAGTAATACAATAGGATAATAGTCATCTATGTTACATTATATACCTGAGGCAAAGTCTAAGTAGATATATATGAAGTCAACTAAATATCATAAGTAAGTAACTCAGCACAAAAAGCCTGATACTGATTAGTTTGCCTAAATTTGGAGTATAGAGTTATTACATATTTTACAGGATTGATGTAGGGTTTAAAATTGGATTGAGGATAGAATTGAGCTGGGTTAGAATGAGATTAGACTAAAATTGGAATAAGATTAGACTAAAATTAGAAAAAAAGATTAAAAAAGATTGAGTAGAGATTGTACTATGATTAGACAAGATTAAACAGGAATGAGATCAAAATTAATGAATGATTAGATAGAATTGAGCTAATATTGAACAAAGAATACATCCTATATTAGATAGCACTGCATATATTCATATAGTAAAAACTATATTTTAGACAGATCACTACACAAGTATATTATGTATAGAGAATATTGAAGGAGATATAATTATATCATACAGTATTTTAATATAAAAGAGCAGATTCTGCTTGAGCTTGTATTGCCTACAGATCTTCTTATTGCATTTATGATCTAGAAAGAGGAAGTCATTGTACTACTCAGCAATATTATTTATTATTATCTCTTTCTGCTTCAAAAAAAGCCTAGTCTGTCCAAAAATTAGTTCATTATGAAGCATCTACTAGACCTCTTAGTGCAGTATACAGCACATATTCTAAAATATATAGAGAGACAAATGATAGCATATATAAACAAATTAGTAAATAGAATATTTTACTATGCTATTTTAAGCAAATCAAGTACAGTATAAGCAATAGAAGAAGCTATATGCTAGAAGTTAGAGAGCATGCCAAAACTGTACTCCTTATTGATTGACTGCTATTTCTGTAAGCTTTCATAGATCTTCTCTATAATAATATCATTATTAGTATTATTGGTAGACAGAGTCTGAGTAGATAGATAGGTGGTAGAAGTGGAAGACCTGACTGGAGAAGGTAATGAGAGGGTAAGAGTAAGAATGGCATCATTAGTGGTGTCAATTTCAGTAAAAGCAGTAGGTATAGTCAGTAGTAGAGGAAGCAGCTGAGTATGGGCATTATTAGAACTATCAGGATTGAACTGTTGTCACTGATAGAGTTTAAGAAGGAAGATGAAGTTGATATTCTATGTAAACCTGGCAATAATCATAGTCATATTCTTTAGATGGGCCCACATGCTATTTAATTGCAAGATAGAGAGAATAAAGTAGCAGATAGTTGAGTCTTTAATAGTTCTATTAGCTTCTCTTCTATTTTTATGTCTAGATGTCCAGAAGGGATGTTCTGGATAGCTGCCTTGTATTTCTTGACCACCTCACAACCTTCTTCAATGTTAATATATTCAGAGAGAACAGGAGTTTGATGTGTTAATCAATTTTCTTTGAGAGAGAAAAAGTATAGCTGTCTTTATTATATAAGAGAAATATGATGAGCTTTGTCATCTTGGTGGCATAAGTTTTGAGCATCTTATATCTATTTTAGTGGAGTTAAAACAGCTAGAATTTGATGCTAATAAGAGAAGTAAAAACAAAGAGAGAAGAGAGAGAGAGAAAAAAAGAGAAAAAGAGAGAGAGAAGATATTAGCATATTGGCAGGGTGCAACAGCTGTGCAGAAAACAGAGAAAGAAAGCAAATAAGAGATAAAAATATAGAAGAGATGAAAGAGATGAGGAGGAAAAGATAAAGGTAAAAAAAAGAGCACTTCACTGCTTATCTATGCATGGAGTCTCTTAAATTGAGCTTTTTCAACAAGAGATTGAGTGTGTTAGAGATCAGATCTGTAGCCACTTGCAAAATCTTAGTAACAGTGCTAGAAAAAATAGAGAATTTCTTTGGATTAGACACTATGAACAGAAACCAGACGAATATAGTGTTCTAGCCTTATTTCTATGTAACATGAACATGTTATATTCAATTTTGAACTCAAAGAACCATGGCTCTTGATTTCTCTGTCTAGAGCATTGGTGAATAATACTTATGTCTTTAAACTAGTGTACCTCCATGAAGACAATAACTTTCATGGTAGTCAGTATAGCATTACTCATTGCAGAGCAAAAGAGAAGGGAGATGGAAGAAGAAAGTTGGGAAAATGCTGTTGCTATACACTTCAAGAAGCAATTGATTTATCTGACTTAGATTGGTATAAAGTGATCTAGTCTTTTTGTGAAATGCTCAAAAAAGTCTAAAAATCTAATTTACTTTCTCAATCTATCAATTACTACTTTTTGGGTTGTTAGCAGTACACAACACTTATGAGATGACAATCCTGATGTTATCTCATGGAATTTGTTTTATTCAATTTGATTGGAAAAATCTTGGCAATTGTTCCTGATTTGAAGAGGCATGACAATCTACATTCTCTACTCAGTAAAGTAATCAAGCAAAGACTATATAAGAATCTATGCAAGCAACACTTCTAGCTATATTCCAAAATGTCTTTGACTTCTCCTCTCTTGAATACTACTATAGTGTCCCCTGCTGCTTCTTGTGGATCTGCTTTGCCCTCTAGCCCCTTAGACCCCCACATGCCCATCTCTAAGAGGAAGAGTAAGAAGAAGAGGAGCTCAGCCGCTGCCCAGATCACCTTTCCTCTGCCATGTCCTGCCCCCCCAGTTACACAGTCTGTTTCTGCTGCTTCTACCTCTCTTTCTGTAAGGGCAGACCCCTTTGAGCCTCAGTCCCAGAAGGCCCTTGTGCACTGGGCTGCTCAATGTGCCTAGAAGTTGGCTCTGGCCCTCCTCTGGCCCTTCTCATGTACTGTCTGATGACTTGCTGAATAGTGTTTCTACTATCAATCACACATTTGCCACCTGGTCTGGTAAGGACTGGGAAATGCCATGTGATCATATACATTTGTGCTGGGCTCTGTTGGTGATGATAAGGTATTTTATTACTATAGAGTGGTATACACTACCTTTTGAGGACACTCCTTCAGCACCCACCTTGGTTTCTACCTTATGGAACCTTCTTCCTTGGGACTTTCTAAAGCTCCCTCTGACCCATGGCCCTGCTGACTCAGCTGGGCCAGCCTAAGTTGTTCCTCCTTGTGCTTCTCCTTCTGAAAGCACTGTCTGTCTGGTCCCTTAATCTTCTCCTCAGCCTGCTTGTTCTGCAGCCTGCCCTCCTCCCTCTAGTGCCAAGCATTTTTATGCTGACACAGTTTGTGATGTCATAGCCTTAGTCAATCTGGCCAAGACCATTCCAGATCTTCCATCTGATTGCATTATTGTGATGTATTAGGCCTCAGTTCCTCCTGCAGCTTCTAACCACAAGATCAAGTTAACTGTTTCTAATCTGTCTTGTTGGCAGATTTTGGTCTCCTTGGACTCTCTTCTGTTTTCTTCACAGTTTCCCACTCTGGTGGATGCTGCCAACTGCTCTCTCAGCAAGAGCAATCTTTAGGTCAACTCTTGCCACTTTGCTTATAGGGAGATTTCCCTTCTTATCTCTTATGTAGCCTCCCAAGCTGAGATCAGTCTGGTGAGTGCTAGTGTACAGCACCTCCTTTCTCTTTCTGAGAGGAAGATTGAGGCTGCTCTTCTGGCATTGTGGTCTTATCTTAAGATTGTTGATATCCCTTATTTCAGTGCTAATGGGATTACTCCTATCACTGCTGCCTTGGTCAGGGAGGTCATTGGGAAGTTCCATTTGGCCTCTTCTTTTATCCTTGCAAATATCCCTAGGATAATGTGCAACTCTCATCACACCAACACTGCCACTGTGTGGATCAACATTACTGATACCCAGTCAGATGCTACTGCTAAGTGCCTAATTGGTTCTTCCTTCCAATTCAGTATAGCTTCCTGCTTTGTGCAGGCTGCCCACTCTCATTCTGGCATCTCTGTCTGTCAGCATTGCTGGTGGTGGGACCACTCTACCAAGGACTGCTATGCACAGGCCCCTCACTGCCCTTGATACATGGGCTCTCACACTGAGGCCAGCTATTGTCTTCATACTTCCTGTTGCCAGAGCAACCCTCTAGCTAACCTACTCTAGGAGGTGACCCCTGAGGGAGCTCCATGCTCTCATGCCCTGCAGTATGTAAACTGTAAAGGGGAGCATGCTGTGTTAGACTGACAGTGCCTATATTGGAAATACTACTTTAACTACTCCTGGCTGGCTGTGAGGTTTGGTCTGGATAGTAGCTCTAGAGTGGCTGTCTTCTTCAATGCTATCTCTGAAAAGACAATGAATGCCAGAAAGAAGAGTGGAAAGGCTTTTTGGTGGCTATATTGAATTTCTCAGACCTAATCAACCAGTATCTGCATTAGGCATGATGCTCAGGGTAAAGAATGCTTAGAGACTCAGTATAGCAGTGATAGATTTTATTTTGATACTGCAGATAATTTTCTTAGCCATATTGTGTAAAGAATCATTGTTACAGTATTCTAGGCTACTAACCTGGAGATGGACTGCTATCATACACTGTCTTATAAATTTATGATTTTTTTTTTTAAAAAAAAAAAAGACTTCTTCTCTCTCTCTTATTTCTTCAGTTATTCCCACATCTTTCATTCACAACATTTACAAGAACAATGAGAAAACTATTTATAACTACTTATTATACATCTCTAGTAGCTTTATTATTGAATGAACAAGATGTGAGCATAGCCTCAGATATATTCATTTCTACACTGGTACTTCAATGGGCATATACTTGTTCAACTTAAAGCATTTTTTTACATATATATGTCATTCTTTTCTTTTTT
>KQ962662.1:0-13989 GCA_001563735.1 Leucoagaricus sp. SymC.cos
ACACTGATGCAGCGAGTGCAGATTTCGTACCCGAAGGGCCCAGTCTTAGTACCGATGTTAGCTTGAGTTTATCTTTCGGCGTTTTCGGTTAGTCTTTAAGCCTCTCAGTGTTCTTCTTTTCTCATTTACCTTGTTGTTCTCTCTTTTCTATTGTTTCACAGCACACAGGATAGCTAGTGGAGCGTCAGTCCCTACATCCGTTTTTGTGGATTATGTCCGGTACTATGAGCAGAGGATTGATCCTGCGGTGTCGAGGTCGGCGTGTGATGCTCAACGGGCGGAGAGTCAAACTGCGACGCTTGACTTGTTGAATCGTAAGTCACATCCACTACTGTCCAGGTGTATGAGACTCATGAGCGGTCGTGCAGTCCCTCGGTAGTACTGACCCTCCGATAACTCTTGCCCTAATCAACTCTCTCTTCCACCCGTCCTCGATCATGCCCTATCCTAGACTCCTGACTGCTACCTACGATGTCCTCGCTATGCATCATATCACGACTCGTATACCCCTGCATTTCCCTAATCATCCCATCCTTGCTATCGACGCTCGCTCAATCGTTCATTTTTATAATGGGTCTTTCATCCATGTAACTTATTTTATTCCCTGGACAGTTGTTCATATCAATGGACTTTCGCTATTTTAGTGGATTTCTCTACTATTACAGGCCCTTTTAAAAGTTTCTTCATTGGACATTCAAGTTATGATTACGCTCGTTTGATTACAGTCGTTCTTAATGCTGCCCGCTTTCAATACAAGCTTACTCCTGGGAGCAGAGATTGGTGATATTGGCGTGTCAACCCTTTCGACAAGGCATACATAAAATTGATACCATACTTCAGATAAATGGATTCCTTCAAGGTTTATAGATGTACATAAACGTGAGCGAATGTCAGTTATGTCGTAAATCCAGATCTTGTCCATATTCAAATCATACAGGGCTGAGCACAGGAGAGCGTGCCTATACGGTGCGACGTGGTGACTGTACGGGCACGGTCAAAAATCAAACAGGCGCTTGAAGAAGCTTTTCTTGGGAGGTGGCGGTGGATTCTGAAGGCCAGTCAGCATGAAGGAGCTTTGTACAGAATGGCGAAATGCGCACCACGTTGAAGCCGTAGAACTCCTGCAAGTGACGTCCGATTGGAACATGTAGCTTCTCAAATGTCTCGAAGAAAGACCACATGGTCTTTCTGAAGAGTAGGTATTCATGTTCGACCGTCGCCTCTGCTTCCTTTCTCTTCCACAGGGCCTCGTTTTCGTTGTCCATCTGAGCCAAGAGTGGCTTGATTTTTTTTTTTATTTAAATTCATCAATTTATAACGCGGTAGTCGAGGCTAAGGCCACGTCCCACTAGCTACAATTACAGAGTACCCTAATATTCCAAGGTGTACCAAACCTAGACTGCAGGGAGTAGTAGCAGGAAAATAAATAATAAGAAAGAAATTAATAATGTTCAGGGGGGTTGAAAGCTTGCAGCATCAACCCCGTCTAGGGGGTCCCTTGTGGGTAACCCTTACACTTATGTGTGACGTGGAATCAACTTGAGCCAGAACCTGCTTATTTTATCTGTAACAGGCTGACTGGCATAGGATTTAGTCCTCTCGAGCCAGTGTGGTGTTCTCCAGTCACACTGCTATGGTCCAGGTGCTACCCCTTCCCGTTACCCAGCAGCTGGTTCATTATGCCCCTACAGGCCTGGTTACTGTGGTTATAACTGTCTGGGCTCTATGCCTTGCAGGCACCGCTACTGGATTGATTCCAAGGTCACACCCCTTCAGGTGTCTAACTGTGTAACACAGCACCCTTGATCCAGAGATTGGGTTATGCCTACTAACAACCTGAATTATGGAGTTCAACCAGACATACCAGATCTGAATGGGTGGAGGGTGTCCTGTCCTGACAGAACCCCAAGGGGGCAGATCTATCAGGCCGGATTGTTTTTTGACCATAATCTCTTGCTTATAATATCCTATTTCCAGAGTAGCTGGAGATATGTTCCCAATTAGGCTCCTTCACCAAGGGAGCACCACCCCTTCAGCCAGTATATTGGACTTGGATGGAGCACACATATATACCACACCGTTACAGTGTGACTGTTAATGCACAGCACAGAGCATGGCTGGTATGCCAATTTATCCTTCAGGAGCCCTTCCTGGAGTACTGTGAAGCTAGCTTAAACCCCAGAGGGTGCTAGCAACTCACATCATCCAGAACCACCCAGGCCCCATCTAGACCATGCCCCTTCATTTCAGTGTCACCTGGATTATTGCTAAGCAATCACGCTTTGCTCACTGGTACTCCAACTGGCAGGAATTAAGCCTACATCCAGCTGGGATCGAACCCAGGACCACACAGGAACTGTCTACATGGTATCCTCATTTAGAATGGCCACACAGACAGCTCAACCATATGGCCAACCAAGAGTGGCTTGATTTGAGCTTCATGGTTGACAAAGTATTTCTGAAGTTCTTCGTGGAGCTTCCTGCTTTTGGCTGACTTGTTGAACTTGGCACATAACTCGTCAATCTTTCTCTGGAGCACTTCAGTCCACACTATTTCCTCCCTTTTTTGGTTCCATTCAACTCTCTTCTTTATATCTCTCTTGCTATCTGGCCCAACTCTGCTCAGGTCAATCACATTGTCAAGAACTGACCATAAAGCACCTCTGCCTGGTACAGTCAGGCATTTGATGATGGCTCCCTGCTCTGTGACCCCTGCCAGTTTTCTTTGAATATCAATCTCAATCTCAAGACCTTTTTCCACAACCATCCTCAACCAAGTCAGAAGAACACAGACCTGATCCATCCCCACCATCCCCTCACAAAACCTTTTAAAAGTCCTCCAATCCCTCAGCATTCCATTGGAGTCCAGGGTATAAGATGTGGAAACATAGTGTACCCAGATATGGGCAATGAGTTTTACACCTTTTGAATTACTTCAAGCTATTAGTTATTCAATGTTGGTTGAAAAATGGACCTTACAGTTGAGTTTGAATGTATTTGAGTGTGTCATTAACTGTGGTGCCACTGAATCATAAAATATCCCTGGAGACATATACAAACAAGATTTGATCTCCTGACCTTGGGCTCCAGTCTTGAAGACAAGGAGTAAATCTAAATGACTGATAAATGACCTCACGGCCGGTTAGAAGAAAGGGGATCTAACAATGTACGAGTAGAAGATAAGGTGTTTCTCCTACACTACAGATACACACTGAGTACTGATTGGGATTGGGGCCAGTCCACAGACTGAGGAATACATAAGGGTGTATGTCAGTCTATGCTATAATTTCGTTCAGAGTGACCCTCACAAGATGACAATGTTGTCCTTCTGAGCTGCATCAACTACTTTCTGGGCAGACTGAACACATTTCTCGGCACAGGTTTTAGACTTGGCTCAAGATGGCACAGTCCAACTCATACTATGCAGAAGAAGGCAAGGAGATACTGTGGATAAAATGATTTTGAAGCTTTACAAGTGTATATAAAGCCATACAGCAGACATTGAGACCTTCCTGGTTGAGTAGTCTGATATAAATAGATGGGCCAAGGGGACTGAGCCATATGAAATGCCCATGATGCTCATCAGTTCAAGGTCACTAATTGGAACTGGGACCCACATCGAGACAAGAGACATGGAACAGAAATGGCAAATGAACTAGAGGGTCAGTGATAATCATCAAAGAAGCAAGCACTAAAAGATCAATATCAGTCATAGTCACATTTGAGATCACTAGCATTCCAGGGTGCTTTGCCATGTAACACTTATGGCAGACACACTCTGAAAGCACAAAAAACGGGACTTGGAGGGAAGAAGAAACAAGCATGAGTTGGTCAGCATTTTACAATGTGGGAGTGAGATTAAAGAGTGGAGTGCCTCTGGTGGTCATCAGAAAAGGCATCTAATGTGAGCACTGAAGAGACATGGTATTCACTAAGCAGCCTCTGCTCGAGGAATGTAAATCATTAAGAATTGTTGAAGAGGAGAGGTAGATAAGTTGAGTGGTGCAGAGAGATGTTCGAGTGGGCAATATTTGCCTATAAGTTAGGATGGTGAACAATGGGGTCTTAGAGGGGGAGAGGAGGGCAAGAAACTGTGTGCATAATAATCGAACAACAACTAGGATCACAGGTAATGGAGTTTGAAATGAAGAAGTCAGAGAAAAAAGGGGATGGAACAGCATAGCAGGAGAATACAGACAGATGATTAATAGGCAGTTATAAGAGGAAACCAATAGTCAGGGCTAATCATAGAGAGAAAATGGAAATACCCACCCAATGAAGAGACTATCTTAACATCATATTATGCCAGAAGGACCAAGACAGATCATGCAAAGTGGGTTGACGTTGTGAGGATGGAATGGCTGTGGACTGGGGCTTCACTCTACAAGTTGAGAGAGAGTTCATGTAAGTAGGTAAGGGTCAAACTGTCTCAGTGACAATTGAGGTGGGTACATATTGCATGAACAATGTATGGACACCATTATATGTCTGCAAGTTGGAGCCCATTTGATCAGGAGGCAAAGATGAGTGACATGTATCGATCCAATGAAGCAATTATGTTGGGATAAATGCAGCAGCTGTAGTCCTCTCTGACAATGTTGTGAAACTGATGACTATAGACAGAATAACTTCAATAGACAGCAACAGAAGCAGGCATAACTTTTGATGGTATCAGCCAGAGGAATCAATTCAAACTCTGACCTGCAATGTCTGATGTGCTCCTCTACAAACTCTTGGATACTTTGTTACAAGTCTCCATACATCTACAATGTCAGCTCTATCAATGTTTTTAATCTGGAAGACTTGAGAAAACAATAGGATATGATTGAACTGGTATGAAGAAAGGGACAATGCTATGACACCAAGCCAGTGTGAGCATTACTGGCTGGACTCCAACTTGTTACTTGGAATGATGTCAAATAAATTTATGTATTAGTGAGTAGAATCTATCTCAATGATGGCTAGTGACAGGCTATACCATCTCTCCCAAGTTGAGCTCTTAATTGCAAAAGAGGGACTTGGTTGATTTTGTGGAGCAAGAGGATGCTGTATCAAGCACTACAAGAGGTGGGCTATTTCTAATGAAGACAGAGATTTTGTTTCACTAAACAAACCATGGGGAAATTCTTTGTGTTGTGTAACAAGTTATATAGACATCCATGCTGGGAGAGCAGACAAATCAATGCCCCAGCTGTGATGGCAGAGAAGGGAGAGGATAAGATGAAGCTTGTAAACTCAAACAAGATGAAAGGTGTGACCAATGTGTAATGAATACAAGTGTTGTTCTCCTCACACATGAAACCCTTGTCAGTTGCCTCCTTATCTCACTTCTTCTCAATGACTTGATTGATGTAGCATACTAAGTTATATAATATATCAGGAAAAGTTTCCTTTCCTTATTCATAACTATAAGCACCAATTAGCCCAATAAGGAAGGATAATTTCAGATTTGTCCTTATTCTATTCTTATCCCCCTTATTTCATGGTAATCAGGACACAACCTACAAATCCACTCCATATTCACACAAAAAAAGGCTCAATAAGTAGCAAAAAAATGAAATATTATTCTAGTAGACTGTAGAGTATGAGAATCTGTTTGGAAAAGGATTTATATAAAATACATCACAATTGTCAAGTACAGAAGCTGATCTCCACTCAAGAGGCATAGAAGAACCAAATTCAGATACAAATAGATACTTTGAGTGATATAGTTTATAGGAATAATGCTTGCCTTGTGGCAACCATGCTCTATGAGGGACGATATCCTGTAGAGCCAACTTGAGAGATCCAACCAAGACTGTAAAAATAGACTGTACCATTCTACATATGTGAAATATTTGAAGGGACATTCAATACCAGAGAACCAGTGATTCAAGGCCTTTTCAGGGAACATGAAAATACTATGGACTTGAGCAACATAATATCCTAAAGGTAATCAGTCATGGAGATCTAGAATTCAGCCTTAACCAGGCATACTTTTAACACCACTGATATCAGCATGGAATTAACATTTGATCAGCACTGTATCAAACTGAGCAGGTGCATTATTCCCATATTTGTCTTTTGATGCTGGCTCAACATAAATTAAGTCAACAACTGAGGAATGATAAGGGTCCTGAGAATATGAGTTCTTGCTGACAAATTTTATTTGGTGGTAGACAGGAAGCTGGTTGAAGGGTATGGTAACAGTTTTGAGGAGAGGAAGAATTTGCAAAGCTATCAATGTTGGGTGCTGGAGTTGAATAATGTAAGATTGTAAGGCTAGCATGAAGTTGATGGCACTGTAGTCTGTGATAATTGAGGAAACATGAACACTTTTGCATGTAGGATAGGTTGACATGTGCAGCTCACAATAGAGGATGAGGGAAGAGACACAGTGAGAGCAAGACAGGATGCTGTTTTTGTTTATTTGATGTGTGTGTTTGAGATACTTCTCATGAAGGAGTATACACTCTTGTCAGTCCAACCAAGTTGTCATCTGTGGGAATTTATCCTTCATATTTGTTGCCACATATGCATCTTTTGCCATATCAATATGCAAATGTTCTATGTACTCTGTATTGAAGTTGTTGAGAGTGCTGAAATGACAAATAAAATAGGGGTAATGTTCAAGGAAGTGAAGTCTGAGGATGTCAAAGTTCTCACAAATTCCAAGCTCAACAAAGATGTTGCAGTTGAGTTAGAAGGCAGAAATAGCAGCAGTAAGAGAAAACCTTATATCTGAAGAATGGATAGGGTATTGGGATAGGTAGAGTATGTCAAGGGCTGTACAGACCATCTTGATGAGCCTTGAAGTATTCTGATTATTGGGTAGATGGACATTGATGACAAGACCAATAAAAATATGACAGATTTGGTCATGTTCAGTGATTTGTGAAAGTTCTGAAATTCCCTTGATAAAGATGTAAATGTAGTGGTTGGGAGGGAACTGTGAACAGCATTTGTCAATTTCATCATGACCAAGAGCAGCAGTGAGCCATGAAAGAAGGTGTTTGATTAAACTCTGGTAGAGCTGGTGGAGGATATTAGATGTGATTGACACATATATGTTGATGAACAGTAGCCTCATCCAGAATGGCTGTTGGATTGGCTTGATTCCCACTCTTGCACAAGTTCTCTTATATTTGGTAGATTTCAGCTTTTCTACTTTCCCAAGCACACATAAGATGGAGCCTAGTTTTCAAGGCTCCTGTACACTTCCACTCTCTCCAATCTCTTCTGGTGGTGCAGGACAGACTGGACACTTCCTGATCTTCATGCAAGTGACAGGTGGCTGCTTAGGATAGTTGCCAATATATGCTGTGAGAATTAGAAAACATTTTTGCATCGCCCCATCACTACTGATAAGTATGATGCCTTCTTTTTCAAGCAACTCTAGTGGCTTCATGATTTCATGCATGCAGGCATGAAATAGATTCCCTGAGATATGCCATCATGATGCCTTGTTAGCAATGTGCTTGAGTTTTGAAGTTGGTAGATATGCAAGCAAGATTTGTGCCTGTTGAGAAGGCTTATGATAAACATGCTTAGGAATATTTCCAAGTGTGAGATAAACAGGGTAAGCTGTCTTGTTATTGAAGGTTGTGAGCTGTGTTTTGTCAGATGAAATAATGATGGGAATAATAGTGGCGTGTCACTCCTTCATAGTTTTCTCCACCTCACTCTGAAAAAAACTCTACTATTAGAGGAGTTTGGTGATCTGGAGAGAATTTCATACCTGTGTCTTCCACTACCAATCACCAGTATGCATGTCATGATACATTCATGTTTCCATCTTCTCATCAGTAAAGTATTGCTCAGGCTCCAAAATTAAGTCATCAACCAAGTCTGGGTCTTGCCAGAGACTGTATAAATTTGACAATGTTATGCACATGAAAGACAATAGATTCCCCATTATCCAACATGGCCACACAATGTTGGAAGGCAGGCTGTTATGGTAATTTAAGGTCAATAACCTTGTTCAATTTATTTATATTCTTGTACAACAGGTTCAACCTCTCCTTCAGCTAGAAAGAAACAGAATTAGTTTTAAAGGAAATTGAAATATATTAAGCTTACCCCATCAATTGAAAGCAATTCAGAAACAGCTGTTGACCCAGAACCATACAGTTTAGCCTATTTTGCCATCTCCCAATCTATCTTCAATGTAAAAGGAGCCCATGCATTTGATGCCATTGAACTGCCATGAACTGATGAAGCATAAGATGTATCCTGAGATTGACTCTGAGAGATAATTGATCCTGTGTGCAATTTTTTGTGCTTGTCTATATATCATAGGATGCATGCAGGTCTGAGACTGTGCCCTTTATCAATAAGTGGGCGTTCATATGTCTTGGAGTCTTCAACACCAGCACCAACAGCTCCTTCATTGTTATCATTGCTATAGAGACATAGAGGTTAGCCAGGAGGCACTTCAATCAACTCCTCTTCTTTATGTGCCACCACCTCCTCTTCCTCCTCTGACTCATTTCCAATGGTCACTACAGCCTGAGAGAGGTTCACCTGGTTGTGCAGAGTTGATATGGACTTGTTACAATAGTGTTTGCATAGTTGATCATGACTGTTGCAAATATGTAGCATAAGACAATTTTTAGAGGCAAATATTTTTTGGCATTCATTGCAGACAGAGACAGCTATGGCAAATGAACAATTGACTGTTAGGATTGAAGAGATCTAAGAGTTGAGGATGTTAATGCATGATCTTGATTATATATATTAGAGTAATCAAAATTTGAACAAAGTTGAATTGATCTCACCATGTTGTCTCTCTCTCTCTTTCTCTCTCATCTCCTTTCTCATTCCCCCTCTTGTCCCCTCATTGCTGTCCTGCCCCCTCTGCCTCATCCACCTCATGGCATCCTAGAAAGACAAGAGACCCACCCATTCAAGGGCCCATGAAGAACTACAGACTGAAGAAGAAGAAATCAGTGAGTAAATAATAACTCTATATGCATATATGCACTGACCTCTCAGTGATTTCACATTTAATATAGTGGGGTCTCACCAGGCAAAGCAAGATACCTTAGAGAGGAGGTGTAAGTCTACTTATTATGCATATATGCATCAAAGAGACTCACTGGTTATCATGAGGTTGGCTTCCAGTGGGCAAAAGAGCTGCCAAGCCAAGCAATTTGAGATCTGGAAAGTCCACTAAGAAGGCTAGTAAGGAACCTGCATATATCTTAAATTCACACTTGGACATACCTTCTATGCAGAGTTGAATGCAAAAGTGATGTCTGATAATAGTGCTGGTGGTCATAGTAAGGGCTTGAGCAAAGTGCATAATAAGGCAGCAAAATGTGGGCACCAATCAGGGCAGTTGCTGTTGTTGCTATCATTGACACCTTTTTTGTGCAGCTCAACCTCTACTACCACCACCTCCACCTCCTCCAGCAACTTCTTCCTCCAGTTCAGTGGCTTCTAAGGCCATGGAAGCTCATTGCAACTCTGTCCTCTCATCTGATGAAGAAGGGGATGAGGACCCAAGCAAAGAGAGCTCAGAGGGTTCATCAGAAGAGAAAGGTAATGACAAACCTGATCCCCAGATTTCAGTTTCAAGAGAGGTACATTTTACTCCAGCTATATTTCTCTCTTTCTGATGCTAGGGCCTCTCCATGTAGAAGAACTGCCATGAAAACAGTAGCAGCAGCAGTAGTGGCAATAATGTCTCTAGATTGTTTAACTCAAATGACAACCTGGAGATCATTGCATGGCACTGATCTCAGTCTGGACTATCTCTGCCCACCTCAATACAAGGCAACAACAATGACAATGACCACAGCAGCTGTAGCAATGTCAGCCAGGAGCTGGTAACTCCCCCACATAAGTGAAGAAGGACAACAAAGCACAATGCTACATTTACTGGAGAGATTCATGTATTTCAATGAGCAGAGAGTTTTCTCATTGACTATTTGATAGCAACCAACCATTTGTACATTGTCATCAGCTCTGAAAAAACTTTTTCTCATCAGCAAGAGCTCTACAATGTGGCCACTGGAGCTTAATTACAGGTCAGGAGACATCAAGAATCAAAATCCTTTTGTCCATGATCTTATCCAGCATGCAATTGCAATCTGCAAACTCAAGATGATTACTGAGCATGCTTTTCCCAAAGTTAAGGGTTGAGAAATCTTTCATAGTGCTGTTATGTGCAATGCGACCTCCTCTCTGATGGAGAATCCAGAGAACAATAGTATCCTAGATTATGAAACCATACATGATAGAGTGATTGAGGATCTACCTTGGCAAACCAAAATTGGAGAGCTGGTATGCAGCATTCTTTTTTCTGAGCACAATCTCATCTTCCTTGCAGGCTGTTGATTGTTTGGCACATACATGGACTACTATGTGTTCAGTGGCACTTTTGGAGATTGCTCATTATCATCTCAGTGATGGACCAGGGTGTGTGGCCTGTGTTGAGACTCTTTTATCTAGGAATATCTTTGTTTACACAGGCCACTGGGAGACTCAGCCTAGCAATGGCAAGGTATGAGGCTTGGCTCTGTTAAACTTTGATTTTAATATTCTTTCTTAACAGAAAATGTGGATCATTGATCCTGGCTAGACATACCTTAATACAGCCATTATCAAAACCCTCCAACAAGCCTGGTTGAGCAATGGGACTTCATTTGGGAATCAATTTGAGGTATACTATATCCCTTCAAGCTCAAGCTTGTGAGCATCTGAACCAAGATTTACTATTCCTATGGTAGCTTTAGCAGCAACAGCAGTAATATTCTCATTTCCAACCCTACTCAACATTTTACTCATACATGTCACAGGTGTATGCTGCTCTCTTGATGTGGTTGACAGGAGACTTTGTTGAGGAGCAGTTCAAAGGAGAAAAATATGCTCCAGTCTACAAGTGTTATATCAACTTTCTGGTGCAGTTGAGGGTGAATATCTGACCACATTACTACTGCATCATGACCACTATCTATAGAGAAGTCAGGTGTGCATGATTTGGACCCTGTTTCAAACATTAGTTGATCTGACTACTGGCATTTTATGGCGGGCACCATTGAGCTGCTCAGCCTTTGCAGTT
This sequence comes from Leucoagaricus sp. SymC.cos, assembly GCA_001563735.1. Lineage (NCBI taxonomy): Eukaryota > Fungi > Basidiomycota > Agaricomycetes > Agaricales > Agaricaceae > Leucoagaricus > Leucoagaricus sp. SymC.cos. The sequence goes on from KQ962662.1 coordinate 11,045, forward strand.
CAACAAAAGTGATTCATTTGTTCTCTTTGAGGGGATGTATTCTGTTTTGACTGCCTAGTTTCATTGTTACCATTAGTCCTCTCACTATCACTATTGTAGATATATTTAGTTATTGATTCGTATATTTTACTACCTCTGGCTGATTGACTATTGAGTGAATATCAAGTGATTATTGGATGAAGTAATATTTGGTCAAAAGTTATTGATATCAATTTAGACCAGATTGATAACTGATAAGAGCAAATAAACAACTAATAAGTGGTACCCACCTGTTATTTCCCTTATTTCCCTTATTGTCCTGATTCGACATATCAGCTGCTTATTGGAACCTTATCTCTTCTGATTGGGCCAAATAAGAAAATAGAACCTTTTCTGATGTAATCATAACAGATATAGAAGAACTCATATGATGAGTAAAGAAGCCTGAAGACAGTTGGGATAACATAAATAGAAACTGGTAAGTATTAAGTACTATACTAACACAATGTTGGACTTCTTTTGGGCTTAGTTTCTCAGAAACATTTCTGTCATCTCATTAAACCTTTCCATAGCTTGGTCTCAGTGTGACACAGGAACAAGGATTAGAGTTGTTCAATGAGATAAGCAAATATGGCAAAATATCAATATAGTATGCTCTTTGTTCTCTTCTCTTCTATAGTATTTTTATTTTATTTTAAATTATACATTTGTAATGTGGGGCCTGATAGCAGTCTGTGCCCAGGTTATAGATGCCCAAGAACTATGATAAATACATGTGACAGACCTAGACTACATAAAATGAACCATAGCTAATCTGAAATACATCTATCTAGACCCAAGTCCAATTTCTCCACCCTCCAGCCACTAGCTGAACAACAAGTACTTGACCTTATGAATGTGATGAGAAGGTGCTCAACAATTGCACTGATGCCAGAATGCTACCCTATCCCAATGTTTGTTCTCCTGCCTCTTAGAAGTCATACCTGACATGGCCATCTGCCCCTCCCAGTCCTGATTAGCCCTATGGGCCAACCAGTCCCAGTTGAAATAGTGCTGCCAGTATGAGCACTTTCAGTTGCTCACACTGTGCTCACCACCACAGTTCACACAGTGAGCAGTGTGAGGGCATGGGGCTCCCTCAATAGTTGCTGGCACAGGGGAGTTAGCCAAGGGATTGATCTGACAACAACTAGCAAGAAGGCAATAATTGGTCTCAGAATGAGGACTAGAACACCATGGGCAATGGGGAGCCTGCAAGCAGCAGGAACAAGTGGAATGCCCCCAGTGCCAGCAATGCTGACATGTGGAGACACTGGCATGAGACTGGGCTGTCTGCACAGAGCAGGAGGCTGGACCAAATTGGAAGGAGAAGTTGATCAAGTACTTAGCAGAAGTGCCTGACTGGGAGTCTACAACATTAAACCAGATCATAGCTGAGTCTAATTGTGCAGAGTTTTGTATCATCTGAGGAGAGTTTGCAAGGACAAAGGAGGAGGCCATGTGTGACTTGGCCATGACCCCCTTCATGTAGTCTGAGTCTACAGGGGTAGTGGTACCCAGAAGGAAATAGAGAACATCAACAATCTTGAAATAAGACTGCAACAATAGAAGGGAAGCCTGGACCTGATGGCCCAAGTGCTTGTGAACAGCTGAGGTGACTAGCTGAATCTCTTCAGCAGTTGTGATACAGGAGGTGAGGAGAGAAATCCCCCCATAAGCAGCAACACAAGAGTCAACCTGAAGGTTGCTCTTGGCCAGGGATCAGTTAGCAACACCAACCAGGGAAGGAAAGGCTGATGTAGAAACAACTACCTCAGACTTGACAAGAATCTGGCACTGAGAGGGACTAGACACAGTAGACTTCACCTTCCTCCTAGAAGGAAGGGGAGGAACAGAGGCCTGATGCATTGTGATGATGCAATCAGATGGTAGATCAGGTACCATCTTGGCCAGATTGACCAGGGTAGTAATATCACAAATGGTGTCCACATATGACCTTTTGGGGGCCAGAGCAGACTGAGAGGGAGCAGGGTGCTTCAGAGACCTGAGTGGCCTGGGGGGAGGGGGAGCAGGGCAAGGAGCTGAGGGACAAGCTGTGGCCTCTGAAGGAGGCACCTGTATAGAGAGAGGAGGCGCCAGGACAGCTGAGTCAGCTGAACCACAAGTAGTTTGGGAGCTAGGAGGTGGCTGGGGGATAGCAGCAGAAAGAACTGATTGCAAGTCCTTCTTGCTGAGGAGATGAGTAGAGAAGGGCAGCTTGTGCCATTTCTTAAAATAAACCCATTTACTAACTGGGCAAGTGAGCATGCAATGTGAGCCTTGTTGCCCTTGACTGCCCAAGGCTTATCACCCTAGGAGCCAAGCACAGTAACAATATTGTCAAGAGCTCTAGCAAGAGTTCTGGAGTTGTTGGTAGTAGGAATGTTCTTGCCAGGCAAAACTGTGCTAGGATGTGATGGAAGGGTGTGGACAGGAGTGGAGGTAAAAACTAGACCTGGTTCAGCACTAGTAAGAACAGTGTAAGATGTAGGGGTAAGAGTACCCCCAGAAACTTGAGTGGATGCACAAAAAACAACCCTTGGTGCATGGGGTGTAAAGCCAGCCTGTGTAGCATTTCTTTGAGCACAGTGACCTGGATGAGGTGTGGATATAGGTGATTCAGGCTCTGAGGCAGCTGGTGTAGCAGGGGAGGACATCCTCAAGTTGCTCATCCCAGCAGTAACTAACTCCATATCAAAACCAGTGTCTCTGGCCCATGGCAGATGTGATGGGCCAGCCTGACTACCACTGGGATCATCAGACATAGTGTAGATAAATATATTTTAAAATTTAAATAAATCAATGATGATGGTATGTAGGAAAGAAGGGCCTGTCCTCTCCTATAGTACAGGCCATCTAGATGCTACTGCTTAAGTGCAGTGGCCAATTTGAGTTGGACCTTACATAAAAATAAAATAAAATAAAAT
>KQ962662.1:14186-36028 GCA_001563735.1 Leucoagaricus sp. SymC.cos
AAAATGTATCTACAGTAATCTACAAGAGACCAAAATCTCCCACAGCTCAGCTGAACATGGCAGCCTGCACTGAAAATAGGTTCTTCCTATATCCAGAGGTGGATGAAGAACAGGCAGAAGCCCTCACACCCCATGCTACATGCTACACATGTAGAGCACTAAGGCAAGACTAGCACAGCTCCCATCAGCAGCCAATGCCAGACTTCCCAGAAACCCAAAGGCCCCCAGAGAACCCAGCAACTGCCAAAAGGTAGCTGTGCTGTTGTTATCCTCCAGGAAGGTGCACAAAGGAGAATGCCTGAGAGTTCTCCTTGTAGAAGTAAACAAGCTCCTCCCAGCACTTTGGGAAGGGCCATGGATCACTGAAGTCAGCACACTCAGTTAAAATATGCTTACAAGTCCGCAAATGTGTAGATCTACAAGGGCAAGAATGATCATCAGAGAGCTTAAACTGATGTCTAAGCTCTCTGATCAGTGCATAATTAAGAACTGCCCAATATACCCATGAACAGAGTGGGGAATCATGCAGAGATTTAAGCCATGTACCTCCAGAGAGGTAGGTGGGCATCAAGCATTTGCCCCTCAGATCCTTGAGGTGCAAAAAATCTCTCTCAGAGGAGCTTGTAGAAGTGAACTGCCTAGTCCACCCCTTGCAACAGGCCTGAGCCTTAGCCATACAAAGATAATTGAGAGTGGTGAAGGAGCATGCCCTTATTAACTCCTGTCCAGCAGAGTCTGTAGCATAGCAGTAGACTGTGTGATGCAATGGCCACTCCAAAGAGGAGCAGACCTATACAAATGCAAATGTGCAGAAGAGATCACCCTTGAGCCATGTGGCAAGATGACAACACACAAGCAGAGCCTGAGCCTGCCTGCTGCTGATGGAAGGGTCCACTACACAGCAAGCACATGCTGGATGATCAGTGAACAAGACAATGTGATGAGCACTTTTACAAGTACAAGCAGTAAAGATGCTCATCCAAATGGCATGGAGCTCCACATCAGAAGTAGTAACTCTGCCAGTGGCCCAGTGAGACTAATGCTGAACCAGCCTTCTGTTGATCTAAACACAAGCTGCAGAAATAGTCTGATAAGCCCTATTTCAGCCCACCAAAGCATCAGTGGCCACAACAATGCAGCCACCAGAAGCAAGAGCCCAATCAAGCTCTGCATTCAAAATATGTAGCATGTTGATGTTCTCCTCCTTAGGATCAAACTCAATGAGCTGTACCTGGTCCAAGAACTGGTCAAGAAGATGCTGCCCTGGCTAGGCCTCTAAGATGTTAGTGTCAAAGGCCTCCAGAGTGACTGGAGAGCTAAGATATGAAAGCATATCTACAACAGCAGACTGAACCTTCTCAATAAAGCATCTGAGCCTGGTAAAATGATATTGATGTGGATCAATACCTAGAAATTCCCATGCCTTCAGGAACTGCTTGGTAGAATGGATAGGAGAAAGAGTGAGAACCCAGTACACTGTCTGGGCCCTCAGCTTCTTCAAGTACAAATGCATAGAGATGAGGCCTGTCAATGTCTTGACTCCACTAGTAGGAGAGGTGTGAAAAGTACCTGTAATCCAAATAGCAGCCCTCTGCTGTATCTTTGTAAGAGAGGAAAGATGGGCTTTATGTGGATGCAGCCCATGATACTAAAGACAAAAGCTGTATATAGTAATAGGCACCACACATAACCCGTAAAGCAAGCACTTTTGCTTGAGAGAGAGACCCCTCAGCAAATTACCAAGCATCCCCATAGCACAAACCATAGAGATAGCTTTAGTTGAATAATATTGAACATGCTCATGAAAGTTGAGCTGCTAATCAAAATAAAAACTCAAGTACCTCCAAAAGGTCTTAGGGCATAGAGGAGAGTCACTAGTATATGGGGCATACTCCAAGTTGATGGGAGGATTATCATCCCTCTTACAACATGAAAAATAGAAGAGCTCAGACTTGTCATGCTCCAGCACAAGCCCAAATGCCACAAACAATTCAAACATGAATCCATATGTGCTCTTCAAATGTACCAGATTGTCAGCCAACTCTCTGGCCTAAGCAATGAGGGTGCCATCATCTACATAAGACAGAATGTCCCATTCTGAATGAGATACTCTGAGGTCAAATATCTTGATCACAGGAGCAAGGTACAGTGCTGAGAGGATGGGGAACAGGGCAGAACCCTGGCCAATGCCCACATCAGTGGTATAGAAGCTAGATGAGAATGAGTTCCACAGATACTTTGTTCTTCTCCCAATCAGATAGGAGGCAAAGAACTGGCACATATTAGCCAGAAAAGCCTGTTAGGACAAAATAGCCATGAGCATATCATGGTTCAAAGATAGGAAGAACTGAGCAATGTCAAAAGCAACAACACTCATCTTGAAACTTCTAGCCCATCCAGCCTTGACTAAATGAGTAAAGAATAAACTAGCATCCTCAATTGACTTCTGTTGGATACCACCTAGCTGATTTGGGTGAAAAATACCATACTTGATGCTGTCAAACTGAAGACATACAGAGAGTATCTTCTCAATCAATTTTCCAATTGTATTAAGCAAAACAATCAGCCTAAACAACTTGGACATTAAATAGGAGGGTTTACCAGGCTTAGGAGTAACCACAGAAACTAACTCCTTAAAATGAGATGACCAACACCTGACTGAAAGGCAGACATTAGCCAATATGAGGAACTTCCTAAGGATGATGTCATCTGCAAGAACCTCCTTGAAATAGACCCACATAATATGGTCCAGACTAGGTGAAGAGTGTGAAGAACATATCACAAGTGCCTTCCTCATCTCCAGAACAGAAGGGGGGACCCAGTCCTGCTCCAGAAGTGGGGCCAGCTCCTCTAAAATAGTGGCATCACAAGGCCTTCCTGAGGTAGCATTGTAAGTCTGATCAAGTGCCCTCCACAGGATGTCCATGTACTGGCACAACTTCCCCCTATGCAAGATAGTCTCACAAGGTGGGAGCTGGTGGAGTTTCACCCAGGCCATAAGATCCCAAGACCTGCAGTTCTCAGTAGCCACTTTCTCAATGCATATATCAAAGAAGTGCTGCCTAACTTGGCAGATAGCTACATGAAACAGTTTCCAGTGAGTGGGGTCCCTAGATATCTGGTACTTAGCAATAGCACTGAAGCACTCATCATTCTATCATGACTTAGAGTGCCCCATAACATAGCATAGACATTCCATGCTGAGGAGAAGACCTCTACCATAGCTGCAGCCACAGCCTCAATCTGATTGGGAGAGGACAGGTCCTCAACATTGAGAGACCTAAGACCAGTGGAAAGATTGATCAGAAACCCAGACTCCTCTGGAAATTTCCTTGGGATCACTATGTAAGTAATTCTAATCTCAGTTTCAGAGATAGGAACTAAGGTGGAGATTGGAATATGATCTGAAGGTCCACATTGATCAAGATCCAATTTGGGGAGATCAGATGCAGAAGACAAAGGGCCTGTGAAGACAAGATTGATTATAGAACCATTAAGATCAGGGTTGTGAGAAATGTATGTCAACTCTGGATTAGAAGAATGGGCCCACTTGAGCCCAACATTGGAAGTGAACTCCAGAAGGCATTGTGCAACAAGAGAGTGTGAAGTGCAGAAAGAATCCCATACCTTGGAGTAACAATTAAAGTCACTGTCCATGTAAATAAAAGCAGGGAGTATATCAACCTTCTGAGAGATGAAGTTGATCATGGTATGAGCATTGTCAGAATAGACATTGAGCAAATTCACTGCCCTGCATGGAGTGAACAGGGAAAGGACAAAAAGGTCCTGGTAGTCAATAATGTCCCACTGTATAGAGGGACACAAGAGAGCCAGATGCCAATAGACATATGCTATGACACAAGGGATATGCTCATTAGTAGGTTTCCTTACTATATAGAGCCATTCAGAGTGCTTAGGCACACTGACAATGTCATCACCCTCTAGAGAGGTCATTGACACCATCTGTCTTATAGTCCTCTAAGGAGGCTCCTGAATAAAGAGAATATCAAAAACATCCTTGAGATTCTCAAGTACATAGTCAACATGAGCATAGTTCCTATTCATGTTCTGGCTAAATATATGAATGTCCCTTACTACACCCCTAGCAGACTCATTGGGTCTCCTAGACATGAGAAGAAGCATGGTGAGAACTGAAAGAGTGAGCATCACAACAAAAATGCACCTCCTGATACTTAGGACAAATCCAGTCCTTATTGAACTGGTTCCATCAGAAAGGACACTACTTTGAATAAGCAGTATGAGCCTGGTGACAATTTAGACATTGAAGGAGGTGGAGGGCATGGCTAGCCCTCTGAAGTCTTGGAAATACCCTGGTGAGGATTCTCTTTACAGCAACCAGCAAAGTAGTGAGGTCCACCACACAGAGGGCACTGAGGTGCCTTCTGGTGGCAAGTCTGAGAGGAATGCCCCCAACTCTAGCAACACTGGCAGAGATTCACATTAGCCTCCAAAATCCTGGAGGTCCAATGACCAAACTGCAGAGAATGCCTAATGAGGTTGGCAGCATGAGTGCCTCTCTAGAAGTCTCAGACTTCAAAGTAGGCAGTTGTCATGTCTGACACCCAAGAATTGTGGACAATGTGAATTATGCCTGCCAACATGAAGTGGTTGCAATATGGTAATTGCCACATCACCTCCTCAATGTGTTGTACAGCAGTGTGAGATCTATTGGCTTGCAAGAAAGAAACATTGATAATCTTGAGGAAAGACTTTGATATGGGAAGGTAGGCCTCGCAGCTCACTGGGGAAAAGTGCTTGCCCAACCACTCGTGAATGAAGTTGAGCTACTCTAGAGAAGAAACATCACTAGTCCTGGTGGACCAGCTGCTGTAAGTAATATAAATAGACTCTGCATGGAATCTGGTGACCTAGTAGTCAGCCAGGTAATGATTGAGGAGACAGAGCATCTCCTTGAGATGGGGCCTGGCATTGGGATTATCCAGAATAAAAAGAACTTGCTTCCTGAAAGGCCTTTGAATGGTAACCTTGGGCTTCTTTGCAGGAGGTGCAGAAGTAGAGAGTGTAATAGGGTGCTTGGCTACTGCTGCTGCCAGAGCAGGAGCAGCAGCACCAGCTACCTGATAAGCCTAGAAAAGGGCCACAATAGTGGATGGAGTAAGGTTGGAGAAATGTCTAGCTATATCAACTAGGTTCTCTACTAAACTGGAAAGACCTGCAGCAGGAGCAGGGTGAGCCTGAGTAGCAGCTGCAAAGGACTTGGTGCCTGGCTTAGTAGTAGCAGGCTATCTCTGAACACTCTCCTTACACACTATGAGCTACACAAAAAACTATCAGAAAAAATCTATTCTATATGCATGTCAATTTTGTCACCCAAAGGTTACTGTCAAAGACACAATTGGTAATTCTGATTCTAACTCTGAAGTTGAGGTGCTTGAGTGGCTAATTGAACATCTCCCCAGTTGTGGGAAGTTATTGTGGAAGCCTGAGGATGGTGTATCACATATGGTTGAGACAAATGCTGATTGGACAGATTTTGAGTCAGATAAAGAGACTGAAGGAGAAATAGAGTACTCTGAGTCATTAGATGAAGAGGATGTGAATAAGACAGTGGAGGAATGTAATGAGGAGGAGTTTCTGGGTCAGCTAGAGAGAAGTGTTGAGCATGAGGTCAAGCTACTTGAGTCTCTTCATGTTTTGGAGCACTCTGAGCCTTTGAAAAAAGTATCAGCTTTTGAGAAGATTATGCAAAGCTAGAGTCACCATGAATAGAAGAGTGCTGAAAGTCATCTCTGTGGACCATATACTAGCAATATCAGGAAAATATTCTAGCAACTTAGCATGACTTAGGACATTATACCTTAAAAATGTCTTAGTATTTTGGTGCTAAGACAGTCAAAGGTAAAGTTAAATTCTAATTACTGGTTAATGATCACAAGTACAAGTTTTGATGTCATTATTTTGATGCTGGCTGGTTTTCAAGATGACATGCTATAGAGAAGTCTTATCAAAGTTAATTAAGTTGCACTAAAATGACTGGTCACAGATAGGTTTCCTAAGCTGAGATCTAAGTCTAAAGCTCAATAGACCTCAAGTTTTGAGTTACTTGCATACAAAACCTGTGATAAAGACAATTAACATACTATTTAGATGATTCAAACTTCAGGCTTACAACTTACAGACTTGAAGACATTTACACACTTCAGAAACTGCATGAGCGAAATCTGTCCAACTTATTTTCCTTAATGTTTCTTATTGTTCAACTTGCCAAAGCATGCCTTATTTCTGCCTTCTAAGGCAAAATAAGTCATATATGTACTCATAAGTTGATAAGCAGTTTAAGTCTGAGATTGAATCAATACATCACCAGCATCACTAGCATCACTCACAGACCTATGTAATGAAAATTTGTCTAAGTCTATTTATCACATAACTTTAATAGCCACATGACTGCTCAGATAATCTTTCACATGATGATGTGGCATGTTCAACTTGTCTCTCACCATTTTCCCCTCTTTGTTGTCACTCTCTATGGTTACCATTACTTACCTTCTCACTTTCTGGTACATAAAAAACTATTCTTTAGGTGGTAGTTGGTATTCAGAGTGAGTATTCTGCCTGTATCATGACTTTCTCTTGAGTAGTTCATTTTTGGCACTTCTAGGACCTCATTCTCAAAGTTTAGCACCTTCTGAGGTTATCTCTAGGCCTTCTACCTCTCTTCACCCTTCTTAGTCATCCCCTATATCACTTCTCTCAGCTCTCTCCTCCTTAAGGCACTCTCTTTATTCTGAGACCCTTCACTACTGTTATCTTATCACCACTCTCCCTCTCTCTTCTGAGGCTCTTTTTTCTTCATTCTCTACCCCCTTCTCTCTTTCTTGTCTTCTCTATCCCATTTTCTCCTATTTTTTATCATTATTCTTTCTTTTATCTCTCTCTTCATTCTTCCTCTTGCCATTCTCCTCCATCTCTCCCTCTTCCCTGTCATCCTTCACTTTTATGCTCTTCTTGTTATTGCTACCCAGGCTATTTGTAGGACTTGGCAGACCTTGCCACACACTTAACCAACAAGGGTCTGGCATTAAGTAGGGCATAACATGCAAAGGTGAGCATGCAACATATAGTACATAGTACACTTGTATATAAGCTAATACAAGCAAAGTTTAAGAGAGCAACTGATAAGAGCTCAACTAAGATATTCAAGCAAGAGGTTTATGCACAATATAAACTAGTATATAACTTGGAGTTATACATACTAATACATCAACTTTATATATAAGTTCTACTGTACTGGTTATAGATGATGACTTGGTCTATGAGGTGGAAGAGAACTGTCAAAGGTAAGGATGAGAGATAAGGGATATAGAGCATAGTCAAGGTTTGATACTTGACACAGTCTGGCTCTGAAGAATACCAAGTGAGGACACATACTATGTAACAGGAAAGAGTTAATACTAAATATAGAAGCAGATCAGAAATAGAAGTATGAGTCAAATATAGAGTCATTAAAAGAGAAGATAGGCATGTCTAGATCAAAGATGATGTCACCATCCAAATATGGGAATGAAGTCCTGTTGATCATAACACTTCTCTCCTCTCTCTATATTCTACTCTATCCCTTTTCTGCCATCTTCTCTCTCACTAGCATAATTTTCTATAGCTAAGGTTATATATATATATTGTAATCTAATGACTAATATACTTTTTTGCCTAACCTATGTCTTATGTGTGATTTTTGTATCTTATTTCTGTAATTTTTTTAATCTAATTTTTTGTAATTTCTTGGTCTTCAAGAACAGTAATAAGTTTTCCAAGTCAAGTCTAAGGTCTTAATAAGTCATTGTTAATCCAAGAGCTAAAATAGCAGTCTGTCTTAGCACTTTTTGACTTAATTTTGACTTGAACTAGTGGCTAAGCTAGCTAAGTTAGTAAAATATTTTTCTGATAGAAGGATAAAGAAAAGAAAAATGAGAAAGTAAGAAAGTTGTGAGTTTCTAGCTTTTTGAATAGTCTCAAATCAACTCACTAATGACAAGAATCAGAAATTCCAGCCAGTTTATATAAGCTTTTCTGCAGCCATGAGCCTTACAATCACAACTAGTCAGAACAAAACTATCAAGAAATGCTTCACTGAAAGTATCTGAGGTCTTTACAGGCTATATTTCAGATATTTTCAATGATGAACTCTAGCTCCAAAATGATCAGCCTGAAGATAATACCACAGACAGAACTGTTGGTAAAGCAGTACTTTGAGTTCAAGCTCCACCATCTCTCAAATGGCAATAACTTGAGATCTCCTAGTGAGAAGCACAATGTCAAAAGTAGGAGAAATAAAGAGAAAGTTCAAAAAGAGAGTTATTTGATATTGAAAAGCTGATTAGATCAAAGCAGACAAACTTTGATGCTGGAAAAAAAGGTTTACAGGCTCAGCATGCATATACAATCTACAGCTATCTCTTTATAATAGTGAAGAACAAGATAATAGAAATAAATGCATCAGCTATAGTTGTAGAAGTATAGAGATTTTTACTAAAGTAGAATGCATGCTTGGTGTGGTGTTAGGTCCACAAGTGGCTTGAAAGTCAATCACCTCAAAGCAGGAAAATCACATTAAATTCTAATCACTTTTAGAAGTCTCTGAAATTTGAGATAAACTTTGATCTTATATTTGCTCTAATAAATAGGTAATAAATCTATCCAAGTTATCAGCATTTGCTAGGGAGAAAATGATTCCAGCTGCTACAAAGAAATGTCTCAAAGATACTTTCTACTATAAAATTTCTACTAAACTTAAACAGTATATGGAAGTGAAGCTCTTCTCTCATATTTAGCAAAAAGTCACTGATGCTATCAGTCTGCACACTACCTGCCATTTTCTTCACAAAGAAGGCTTTCAATACAGAGAGTATAAGAAGGCTCTTTATTATGATGGACATAAGTGACCAGATATTATTGAGAAGTATCAAAAGAAGTTTATTTCTGCTCTTGATAGAGAATGATATTGCTTGGTAGAATTGAATCTAGTAGATCTTACAAAGGAGATTTTGAAAAAGGACAACTTTGTTGAATGTCACTTGATTCTTGTTGCTTATGATTAAATGATAGGATAAGCTAATAATAATCAAAAATTTAGTTGGCTCTTAGAGGAACAACAACTATTGAGAAAGAAAAATGCAGGCTGTGGACTTCACCAGTCTGATATCATATGCCCAACAACAGGCTGGGTTAAAAATGCTAGTCAAACTCTTGAATATAGCAAAAATTATAATAGATATTAGAATAGAGAGCTCTTTATTAAACAGATACAATTAAATTTTCACCAGTTGTACTCATATCTGATGTCTAAACAGCTTTATGAGAAAATTATTCTAGCTTTTGAGACAACTCATAGACCTGAGTATCAAGCTCTTATTTTAGTTGATAATTCCCAAGGTCATTGTGCATATGCTAAAGATGCTTTATTAGTCAGTCAGATAAATGAAGATGCTTTATTAGCCAGTCAGATGAACTTATAGCCTGGTGGAAAGCAAGCATTTATGCATAATAGCTGGTATCTTGATGCACAAAAATAGAAAATTATTTAGCCAATAGTATTTTCTCTTAATCACCCAACTTTTCCTGGGCTCCAGAAAAGTATAAAAGAGGTGCTCCTTGAGTAAGGACTGTGGCAAAACACACTTGTGATGTGCTGTCAGAAGTGTGCTAAAGATAGCACTAATTGTTGTGTACAACACATTCTGAGATGTTGGTCTGATTTCAAGGCTCAGAAGTCATTACTCCAAGAAGTTATTGAAAATACAGGTCACATATGTCTTGTGCTCTCAAAATACTATTGTAAGCTCAATATCATTAAAGATTTCTGGGAATGTGTTAAGCAATATCTCTGTGAACACTGTGATTATACCTTCATGATATTGCAGAAGAACTTGCTACACATCCTTGCATCTGTGAATATTCTCTTCATGTGAAAGTGGCAAAATTGGATATTTTGCTGAGTAGATGCTTTTTGGAGTGGTCTTAGGGCACAGGATATACAGTTGTAAGTCCAAACATTCAGCTCAAGGAGATATACTTCTCACCATCATGTTCCAGAAAATATAACCATCACTTTAGATTAGATTAGATTAACTATATCTAATAGGTACTTTTTATATTTAGAATATATGATATGATCAGGCTAATCTTGAGGCTAAACCAAAATGTATCTCCATCAATTTTGGTCCAAAAGAATTGTTTGTACAATCAACTCAGACTGAGAATAGAAGCTGTTTCTACTAAGAAATAAGGATTCTGACTAAAAATGAAGTACTTATTTTACTTGCACCAAAGTAGCAGTGTTTAGGTGGCCTGCACTATAGCATATGCTTATATATTTCAGTGTCAAAAGCTTCACCATGTCAACTGCACAAGTATACCCATAAACAGTTCTGTCCTTGAATGTCCTTCTCTCTCAACCCTTGCATCACTATCCAGAAACTTGAGGTAATGTATGACACCTGCTTGTCTCTTAAACTTCTTGATGCTAATGTTGTTACTACTCCTGTACAGCTTGAGCTCTCAGAACTTGAAAAATGTTCTAGAAATTGATGAAGAGTGAATACCTTAAGTAGGCCTCTGATAGACTGTTGATGAGACTACCCAGGTAATGAGTCTATTTGAAAATGACAAGGATATGGAAAGCTAAAGTAAGCTGCTACAAATATATTACCAAATATGGATTATTTGTATTATACAAATAAAAAGTGTTGTCAAAATATAGAGGCTACTATGATGGCCACCTTCAGTAATTTTAGAGACTCCAAACACCCACTGTAAGATCTAACATGAATAAGTCAGGAAGATACAGTGAGGGATAAAACTGTTACAATGTTTCAAGTATTTCCACTAAATCATGAATAACTTGGGAACAAAGTAAGTTGAAATCTTAAATTTTTAAATAAAGATAGCCCTGGATATTATCTACCCAGACATGTATAAAATCATTATGTAAGCACAATCCTTTCCCACAATACAAATTATATAAAAGTATAAGTCTATTGTAACAGTTTTGTCCCTCTTGAAAATTATATACTATTTAGAGTATTTAGTACTTGGTATAGCCTCCCTTAGCCTTTACAACATCTACAACCCTTCTAGGCATACCTTCTATCAAATTCTGACACACAGAAGATGGAATTTCATTCTATACCTCTTGAGTCCTTTTCTAAAGTTCTGTTATGCTAGAAGAGGGGTTTTTCATAGTCTTCAAGCCTTGCCTTGAGATGAACCCAAAGGTGTTCAATTGGGTTGAGGAGGCTATATCATAATTTCTAGACCACTGTCTTCTAGCCACTTTATAGCCTTTTTGCTCTTGTACTTGGGGTCATTGTCTTACTGAAAAATGATATCTTCAGGATTTTTGTTGTAATATGCAAGGCTTTGCTGGAGTTCATCTTCCAGGATGGACATATAAAGGTCAGCATCCATCCTCCCATTAATCTTGGTCCCATACCCAACTTCTTCCCAAAACATACAGCCTCAAAACATCAAAGACCCTCCTTCAAACTTGACTGTCCCCTCTATCAGCCTATCAGAAAGTACCTCTCCAGGCATTTTCCATATCCATTTCCTTCCATCTGACCCTAAGCAATTGACTTTGGTCTTATCTGTATAGATGACCTTTTTCCAGTTCTCAACAGTCCAGTGTAGATGGGCCATTGCAAAGTCTATACATTCCTTCCTATGGCATTTGGAGAGAAAAAGTCATTTTTTCTTGACTACAGCCTTCATTCCAACTGTCCAAAGGGGGCTTTGGACAGTTTTTGATGAGAAAGGTTGGTTGGTGATATTTTTCAAGATTTTGGTGACCTCAACAGCATTTTTAGCCTTATGAGAAGTGGTAAGGCATAGAGCATATTAGATATTAGATGGTGAAAGCTTGTGAGGACAGCCACTAGTGAACTTGGCATGGTCAGGGTAGCATTTATTGCAAATACACAATATTGTTGCTGAAGAAAAACCAGTGATTCCTTTAATTTGGTGAGCAGAATGTCCTTGGTTAAGAAGATGAATGATATAGTTGCATTGGGTAGAAGTAAGTTAGTGCATAGTGGAATAATGAGTTATGGGGGACTATAGGTATTGTACAAGAGTATATATATCTTTTTCAATCAAATCACATGGTTTTATTTGCACTTATTTCCATGTAATCAACAAAGTCATATGATTTTACAGAGAGGGACAAAACTGTTACAATGTATTTATACTTTTATATAATTTGTAGTGTGGGAAAGGATTGTGCTTACATAATTTTATACATATTTGGGTAGATAATATCTAGGGCTATCTCCTTTTAAAATTTCAAGATTTCAACTTGCTTAGCTCTTGAGTTATTCATGATTTAGTAGAAATGCTTGAAACATTGTAACAGTTTTGTCCCTCACTGTATATAGGGTGAGTGGTTTGTGCTAGAACTGAAGTCCACATCTAGTCATTTAAGAATGGCTTAGTTTAATTAATTACCAGACAAAGAGGAGTTATTTACTAAACTCAAGCAGGCCCAACTCTAGAGGTCAGAAAAACATGTATTTATGCACTCTGAGATTTAGTCAATGGCACATGCAAACAATGCTTATTTATCTTAGGTCCTGGAGATCAGAAATTATGTGTAGGACTAGACAATAAACACAGATCTATTTACAATATATGATTAGCAGAGTTGAGGTACTTCTAAAAATTGTGTGGCCAAAAAAAATGTGCAGAGAGACATATCAAGATAGAGTAAGAAGAATACTGCCAAAACCTCAGAAACCTATGAGTTCATAAATATCCCATATATTCTTAAAATCTTTCTAAAAGTATCTCTACCTTCTTCCTCACTGCTCATTAAATATTGCTATATCCTTAAAACTTGTCCTGCTACCTGTTTGAGCTTATTGGAAGGACATCAAAAAAACTCTAGACATCATATGAGTACCAGATAAGAATTATATTGCAATATCTAGGTACAGTAGAGTATATAATATGTACTTGCAGCTAGAACTGACTATATATAGTCTCATCTAGCACTTAATGCTTTTATGATGAGTAAAGCATGATTCTGCAAACAAATGTCCCATGAAGGAGTGTAGCATAGCCTTTCAGCAATCTCATGAGGTAATTACATTGTCTATGACAAAACTCAGTCTTCTCTGTCACAGACATGCATAGAAGTCAACTCTGGCTCACAATATATATATATATTTATCTTATCTAGCTAGGTGGATCAAAAGTGGCAGGGGGCCTGAATGGCATTGTGAAGTCAGCCATTGGCTGATGTTCTGATTTGTTTTCTACTAGTTGCTACTTGTGCAGTGCATGAAAAAAATAAATACAATTGGTTAATTTCTCTGGTGATGATGTGTCATAACAAAGACTGTATTACTATCATTAACTGGGTGTGTAATGACAATGGCATAGTGATAGTATGGTTAGGTATCAAAGGAGTGGCTGAGAAATAGATAAGTCTAAGTAGCAAGAGTGTGAAGCACATTGAAGTCTATATATGTACTTATAAAAAGAATAATATAGTGCTAATTCAGAACAGTCTAAAATTGATTACCAATCAATGTGTTCTACTTTAAGAGCTATTAGTAGAAGAGCCAGCAGTAGGTCCTTTTTTCTTTTTTTTTTTTAAAAAAATCAACAATTTATAATATGGTGCCTGATTGCAGTCTGTGCCTAACTAAATACACAATATATGTAGCTAGGAAAAAGAGAAATAATAGTCTTTAAAGCTAAGTAATGTGGGAACAGCCAGAGACATAGAAAAAACAGTATTACTCCTGCATAATGTTCTTATTACAACTCTTCATGAACTCAACAAAACTAGTTAGCATCAAATTGATAGTGCCAAAACTTGTATTTGCAGTTGTTAGCCACATGTTTACCTCAGCAGTTAATGCATGTAGAAGTGTGAAGACAAGGAGCACCTGCCTCAGTAGGTGGGATGGGACATCAGCCTTAAGGTTGCCTTTGCAGCAGCCAGCATACTCACAATGATTCTTCTTTGAGTAGAGCCTGGAGCAGTAGGCACTTGATTGCCTGTGCCTTGCAAGTAGTGGTGAGATGTCCCCAATGCCAACATCATTGACAGAGAGGAGTACCAGGGCAGGCTTTTACAAGCTGGATGAGGCACTGAACACTGTTAATGCTCACATGCCAGTTCTTGAGTTTGTTGACAGAGGTTCTGGATTAAGAATCTCAGACCTCAAACCAGATGGTTATAGTGTCTGAGTAACAGGAGTTGCACATGACACAAAGTTTTGTGGCAAGGTCAACATCAAGCCCACAAGAAGTGAGTGCAGTAGTGGTAGTCTCAGCAGAGACAGAGAAGGGGATGTTGATTAATTTGAGGAAAGATTGGGATTGGGGAAGAGAAGCACTAACTTGAACTTTAGTGCCAAAGGATCTAAAATCAACAACAGCCTTAAGGTCATCTGCTGATGGAACAGTGGTGGGTGGTGAGGGAAAGCCCTCCATATGCAATGCAGGCTATAGTGATTCTAACACTACAACCTTGCTTCTTAGTATCATCATTGGTTTGACTAACAAGCTTGAGTATGTTGACCAACTCAGGATTGCTGAAGGGGACAAGAGTTTGACAATGGGAGGGACCAGAGGTAGTGGAGGATGGCTTGCACTTAGTAGCTGCAGACACATTGAGGGTGGTGAGATGCATAACAGCAATGCAATTAGTGGAGAGAGCAGAGAAGGCCTTAGCCAATTCAACTAAACCAACATCATCTTAGGAGGGAGGGAGGAGGGCATGGGTTGACCAGCAGTAGGTCCTTTGGCCTGAGTATTTGGAGCTTTGAGCTTGCATCTCTTATTGCCATTGGCAACAGTGGCTGAGCTGCTATTGAAGCCAGCAAAGTGGGAATGACTATGATTTGGGGTTGTAGTGCTATCTAGTATAGTAGATTAACAGAGACAAAAGACAGAATATACAACAGAACAACTCACTGAGAGTGTTCTTAACTACTGAGGTAGGTGATGCTCCTTTACCAATTGGTACCAACTGCTCAATGTCTACTACAATTCATTCAACCTTCTTGTCCTCACTACAAAGAGCCTCAATGATGACTCCATAAGTAGTAATAACCTTCCTAGGTTTTAGATGTGGACACAATTTTGACATAATCCAATAGGCTCAACTGTGAAGAATGCAACAGACAGGTATGAATGTTCTTTGTTCAAAATCAATACAGTGATAGACATGTGAGAACTGAATGATATTGAGATCAATAATGATAATCTCCTTTTTGTTATCTATGGCAGCTGGCTCAATCAGCTTGACTGCAGTGTCTGAGAAGGAGACAGTGCAGGGTAGAATTAGCATGTGAGTGATTCTGGGTAGTGGAAGGAACTGTAAAAGCTAAATGGGAATCAGTAAGATACTAAACAACAATGAACAATGTATTTTACATACCAACAGCACATCACCTGTAAAACTGTAGTTAAGAATTGTGTATCCACTCAGAGAGGTGAAGTCAGGAAGTGGAGCTGATGAAGTTGGAAGAGCTGCATGCTCAATCTGAGCTACTTACCAAATAAATATGAGTAGTATTTGATGAAGTTTGGTGCAGACAACAGTGCTCATCCATACAACCACAAAACAGTTAAATAAGTTGTCAACAGGAAAAGACTTGCCCTCACCATCGTAATAGCACAGTAATCCAAGTGTACCAGCATCTGGGTTACCAGACCCATAGTAGAAATCAGAACAATCGATATAACAGTTGAAGTAAAAAGAGCAACCACTGATATTGGTAGAGACACTGCATGAATATTCAAGTTGAACAGCACTAGTAATAATAAATAAATCAGAAGTAGGAGCAAACATGAGAGCAACATGTCCAAGCCCAACTTAAGGCTTCATCCATCTCTTTCTGATCTTTTATACAGCTAGTTTGTTACCAGGCCATCAGATCTTAGAATAAAGAACTGTCAGCATTTAGAAGAGCATACTAAATAAAAATATGATGGAAGAAACTTATTGCTATTGAACATTACACTAAATTTGATCACTCAAGTTCAGCTAGGCTAAGAGCACCTCTGGATACACAACATTTGACATATTAAAATAATTCAATGAGGTCAATGTGCTTCCTGGATTGTTTTGAAGAAGACATTTGATTCTCTGTAGAGATGTTGCCTTTGAAAACCCAACATATAGCTGGCTACATGAAAATACTGGTGTTTGAAGATCAAGGCCTACATATTTAACTGATCGACCTTTGGCTTTGTTAATAGTCAAAGCAAATGCTAATTGAACTAGAAACTAGCATCATTTAAATGAAAATGTGAGGTCTATTGAGGAAGAACTTGAAATGAGTGAGATCCAAGAAATGAATGCCTTTTTGTCATGGTGATCTCTGCCAATCAACTAAACCTCAATTACATACTCACTGAGCTAAGTTACAACTATCTGAGTTCTGTTACACAAGCTATTTAATATAGATAAATTTCATAGAAGGATTAATGGGCATCTAACCTTGAGACAAAGCTCACCAGAGGGTAAGCCTAGTGCATTGACTGACTGCAAAAACTCTATGGGAACTGGGATTCTCATCACATAAGAGCTGGTGGCACCAGATTTATTTATAACAGTATCAACTGAGGTGTACATCACTGATGACCCAGCTATCTTGGTAAGGATTTGTTCATTTACTCTGGGAACATTTGCATTATATACAGCCAATATCATGCAATTGAGAAGATATTCTGCTAGTGGCAGAAGATTGGATGCCACATCAGGGTAAAGAAAATTGACCAATAAAGCCTTATCTGCAGAGACCATGTTGGGAGGAATTACAATTTTACTGTTTGGGGAAATATTATGGTCATGACCAATATCAAGAAGCTATGATGCAAACTGCTGTGTCTCTTCTTTTTTTAAAAAAAAATTATAAATTTTTATAGTAGTGCATGATAGCAGTCTGCTCTCAGGTTATAGATGCCCAGGGACTATTATAAATACAATACCATCAAACTGTACTATATAGACCAAACTATAACCAACTCAGAATATGTCCATACAAGTCCAACTTCAGTTTCCCTGCCCTCTAGCCACTGGCCAAACAACAAGTACTTAGTCTCACAAATGCAATCAGAAGGCACTCAGCAATTGTGCCAATACCAGAATGCTGTCCTATCTCAATGCTCATCCTCCTGCCTCTTGGAAGTTGTATCTAATGCAGCTATCCTCTCTTTCCAGTCCCAATTGGAACAACATGCTAACCAGTGCCAGTTGAAGTGGTACTGCCAGTATGGGTACTTTTGGTTGCTCATGCTATGCTCACTACCACAGTTCATACAGTGAGCAGTGTGAGGACATAGAGCTCCCTTGATGGTTGCCAGCACAGGAGGGTTAGCTAAAGGATTGTTCTAACAACAACTGGCAAGAAGGTGATAATTGGCCTCAGAGTGGGACCTAGAGCACCATGGACAATGAGATATCTGTGAACAACAAGTGCAGGTGGAGTGTCTCCAGTGCCAGCAATGCTGGCACATAGAGACACTGGCATGATACTGGGCCACCTATATAGGGCAGGAGGCTAAACTGAACTGGAAGAAAGAATTAATCAAGTGCTTAGTTAAAGTGGCTGATTGAGAGTCAACAATGTTGAACCAGACTTTGGCTAAGTCCAAGTATGTAGAGTTTTGCATTACTCAAGGAGAGTTAGTGAGGATAAAGGAGGAGGCCATGTGTAACTTGGCCATGACTGCCTTCACATAATCTGAGTCCACAGAAGTAGTGGTGCCTGGCAGGAAATAAAAAACATCAACAATCTTAAGGTAAGACTGCAACAAGGAAAGAAAAGTCTAGACCTAATAGCCCAGATGCTTATAAACAACAGAAGCAACTAGCTGAATTTCTTCAGCAGTTGCAATGTGAGAAGTAAGAAAGGAAACTCCCCCATAGACAGCAGCACAAGAGTTAACCCAAAGGTCACTCTTGGCCAGAGAACAGTTGGCCACACCCACCAAAGAAGAAAAGCCCAAAGTGAGAACAGCTGCCTCAGACTTAACAAGGATCTGACACCAGAAGGGTCTAGCAACAGTAGATTTAACCTTCCTACAAGAAGGCAGGGGAAGAACAGAGGCCTGATGCATTGCAATGATGCAATCAGAGGGGAGATCAGGCACTGCTTTTACCAAGTTGACCAAGGCAGTGATATCATAGACAGTGTCAGCATATGACTTTTTGGGGGCCAGAGCTGAAGAGGCAGGAGGGCACTTTGGAGACCCAGGTGGCCTGGGAGGAGAAGCAGAGCAGAAGGCTGAGGAATGAGCAGTAGCCTCAGAAGGAGATGCTTGCATAGAAGGAGAAGGTGCTGGGACAGCTGAGTCAGCTGAACTACAGGTGGGTTGGGGGCCTGGAGGTGGCTGGGGAACAAGGGAGGCCAGACACAACTTCATATCCTGACAACCCTGCAACAAAGAGGAAAAGGAGAGTATATGCCATCCCTTCTCAGCAAAACTGCCCACTAAAACTGCAAGTGAGTAGGACAACTGGGCCTTATCACCCTCAACAGTCCAGGGCTCATCACTCCAAGCAACAAGAGCAGTGGCAATGTCACAAACAGCTCTAAAAAGAGTTCTGGAGTTGTCTGCAGAAGGGATGTCCTTGCTCAGGAAAACCATGCCAGGACAAGACATCAGACAAGGAGTAGGAGTAGGAGTGAAAACCAGACCTGGCTCCATGCCAGTGGGAATGTGATAGGAGGCAAGGGTAAGAGTACTCTCTAGAGTCTGAATAGATGCATGAGAGACAACTCTTGGTGTATGGAGAGTGAGGCCTGCTTGTGAGGCTCTCCTGTAGGCATGCTGACCCAGATGGAAACTAGCAGGTGTGGGGAATTCAGGCTCTGAAGGAGCAGACATAGAGAGAGAGGACATCTGAGCATCACTCACCCTGACAGTAACAACTTCCTCATCAAAACTGATGTCTCCAGCCCATGAGAGACACAAAGGGCCAGTCTGACTACCACTGGGATTGTCAGACATAGCATAGACTAAATATAGCTCAAAATCTCAATAAAACAATAGTGACAGTACATGGGAAAGGAGGGCTTGAAACTGCTGTGTCTCAAGATCCACACTATCAAGACATATGTTTTAGCATAATTTAATGATATATATATTGTTCCATAGATAGGATTTTTACAGAGTTGCATCAATAATCTCCTTCTTTTATCTTCTTGGAACTACCAGCAATATTTATTGAAAATCTCCACCAAATACAACAGTAATTCTGCCAAATAGTTAATCATTATTTCTGAGATCACAGCATGTGCAGTCAAGAGCTTCCACAGCATAACAATGCTGAGTGCCAATCTTATCCTAAATAATTAACTGAGTCAGCCAAATTAGATCAGCCCAGTAGCTCTCCTTTGGGATACTGCAGAAGGAGTCAGATGACAGCTCTTTGATTAGAATCTTAAATATGGAATGTGCAGTCCTGCCACCCTTAATTAAGAGGGCTGCAATTTCTGAAGAAGCAACACAGTGCTATCCAGCCTTGGCTGCATATATTGTTATAAATACAGTTATACAAAAATGTTTTTCTAGTCCTACCTAGGCCATTGAGAAAGAATAAATAGCCAGATTGATTCTTGACTGAGGCTGTGATCAGCCAATATCCATGTTGTTACTCTGCATTGAGCAGAGGCAGCTGAGTATGAAGCTTTGCCTGCTTATCAGCTCAGCTGTAGCTTAGTTATTCTGCAATGAGATTTATATACTGCTCTAATCTGCTCCAACCATGTTTGGGCTGTGGCATTGATGTCTATTTATTTAAAAAGTGGCCAGAGTCTTGTAGCAGCTTATTAAGCAAGTAGAGTCTATAATTATGAATGTCATTCTCAGTATGATCAATTCTACCCATGCCAAGAAGACAACATAGAAGGTTATCACATATGGAGGCCCAGTATTGAGCCTAGAGTTTTTCTTACTCAGATGGCTCACAGAAAAGAAGAATGGTAACAAAGAGATATTACAATTGAGTATCTGTCTGTATTTGACTTGCCTCTCTAAGGCATTAGTCCCACTTGCCATCATCTTCCAGAAGACCTTTTGCAAGGCATGCAGCATAGAATATGGGATAAGTAATTTTATTAAATGTTTGAAGATCCTGAAATGATTGAGGTTCCTTCATAACTGTGAAGAAAGTCTATAGATAAAACTGCTCTCCACCTGTTGGAGGCACAAAATACATTTAGCTAATAGCAAAGCCACACTGATGTAGTTTCTAACACAAACTACTCTCTACCCAAGTAAAATACTGTAGAAATTCCTAATATATATATTTCTGAGCCTCAAGCCCAATCACTGAATCATAATTCACAGCAAAAAAGCCAGTTGATGTGGTCTTCTCCTGTGAAGCTCATTCTTGCAGTCTCAGCTGGGACATTGGAATTAAATGTTACTATATGGTAGCCAGACAAATGAACTTGTAAGCACATAACATTTGGAATCTGTTTATAAACTTTGAAATGAGCAAGTCACCAAGCTGCTATAGGAGAGGATATGTAATGGCCATCAGTATACTACTAGATTTTATTAGGCTGATCAATTTGAAGAGTTGCAAGATCAGAGTCTTTTTGGATATATTTGAACAGATATTTGAATGATCTAAGTGATGTTACACATTTTACATTAATGTGACAATCAAATCACAAAAAAAGTACAGGAGAATATGAGACAACAAATCAGTTATCCGTCAAGGCACTCCATACTTCATATTGTTGGCCATTATCTGAATGGTAATCAAGAGAGTAACTATTTCCATCTATGGTAGTAGACTCCTGAAAGGGCTTTGGATAACTTTTCAAATATTTGCTATTTTGTATACAGGGTACTTGTAAGTTGAGAATGCTACAAAGGCCATACACTATACATTTCTTTACTGTCTCAAAGAGATTTGGCTGGGTTATAGAATCTGGCAATCTTGCCCAAATGCATGCATCAATACAACCCTTCTTTCCCATTTACCACTATCTATACTCTGGGGTGCATCCTCTCTTGCAGTCTTGCTGTCCCTCTGGGGCCATTTGCAGTCTGCTATCCTTGTTATTTAAGGGTTCACAGCATCTGCTCTTTACTTCTATAGCTGGGACACTCATAATGTCCACCCACTCTTTCAGTGTTGAGTTGAGCACACTTCAGCTGTACTCCTCCACCTTTTTCTGCACCTCCCTGGACCTTGCTTGGGTTGGTGCTTCTTCTCTTCCAGTCTCCTTCTACTTCAGCAGTCAGTTAGGGCCTCCCCACTAGCTCAGGTGTGTCTGTGTTGCACTTGGGCCATGTATTCTCCCAGCTACTCCTGGGGCCCCCATATCTGTAGATTAGCTGAGTAAGCTACCACTATTTCTGTTGAGCTCTTTTTTGCACTTGGCTCATCTTCCTTCTCTCAGGCTGGCCTTCTGCTGTGCCTCCCTTCTTTCCATTCTGGCAACACATGATACACTGGGACTACTCAATGCTGGGTCAAGCTATGCTCTCCCACCTTCTTCACTCTCTTTTCCAGTATGCTGGTCTTTGTGATCAGATGCTGACATCTCAGGTCCTTGCAGGGATAACCCCTCTGTGCTGCCTCCCCAGGGCCTGGTCCCCACAGGAGCTCCATACTTGCATGCTGTGTGCTGTGCCTAGTCATGGTGTCACACTTTATTATGCCCTCCTGGTATTGCTGCTAAGGTAGTTGGTGTTTCAGGTTATCTCTCAGAAGACATCAGCAGTTGAGTGCATGGGTGGGTGCTCACTTAGCCATACCTGATGAAACTCCAATATAGACAAGGCCCTCATCATGTATGTTTTTTTTTTTTTTTTTTTTTTTT
>KQ962662.1:36338-57636 GCA_001563735.1 Leucoagaricus sp. SymC.cos
GAGGACCCCAGCGGTAGAGTGGCACCGGAGCCGAGGAGACCAGCGGGAGGCCGGCCCGAGAGAAGGAAGATGAGTCAAGCGCAAAAGAGCGCTCAACCAAAATAGCGGCCGCTTACTCAGCGAAACTGCAGATTTGAAACCAGGGGGCCACGAGGGTGACCGGGGGATATGCATGGCCCGAGCACAGTACAGATGTGCCCAGACCAGCGAAGGGCCCAACCCAACTGCCGAAGCAGAAGGGGGCCAGAAGGCCAGGCCAGGAGAGAGGAGATGCCGACCCAGGCAAGGCCCGAGAAGGCATAGAAAGAGGTGGAGGAGTACAGCCGAAGCGCGCTCAACTCAACACCAAGAAAGTCAAGGTGCACTAGAACATCCAGTGCACCCCGCGGTAAAGAGTGGACGTCGCGAACCCTAAAGCGACGAGGATAGCGGACTGTGAGTGACCCTAGGAGGGCGGCAAGACCGCGAGGAAGGAGGCACCCCAGAGCGAAGGTGGTGGTGTGTGGGAAAGAAGGGTTGCCTCATCATGTATGTAGAGTAGAGGGAGGCAATAGATGGTTGCTGGTCACAATAGACAATTTGGACTTTCTAGCTGTACTGTATCCTATCTAGTCATTTCTGGTCCTTCCCTGTAACAGTAGCCTGGGATTACAAGCCTGGGACCGGACTGCTAACATGCACCAGTATATAAATTTTTGATTTTAAAATAAAATAATATAAAATAAAATAAAATAAAATACATGCATCAATATCCTGGGTTGACTGAATTTTATACAGCTCTTTGAGAAATATTAGACAATGCATATGTGGTAGGCCTCTTTTTTGAAATTCAATAGTGTAGACATAAGCCATAACATGGGCAAAAATGCCATCCTTATAAATACTGTCCAAAAGTGTATTCTTCTTGAGATTGAAGACATGAGCCACTAAATCCAGTTGATCATATGCTGTTTGACCTGGTAGCAGTTCTCACTTTATTTCAATCTAATCAGGATTTGTGGTCATAGTCATAAAAAGAACAACCTTGTAGTAAAATTGTGCAAGTGCCATGGAGTCTTAAAAATATTGGGCCATGTACCAGGGGCCACCACTGTATGACAATGGTAGGACAACTCATTGACCAAGGTTATTCAAATCTATATTATCATCTTGCTGACAAATAACATTTTCAAGACTACTATAAAGTGCTGCTCTTAATTTATACTGGTTTTTGGAGTGATAGTGAAGACAACTCTGATCAGTGGCAGTATACATGTCAACTAAGTAGTGGCCAAAAAGGCAGCTAGCATGGAAAAAGGCAGAAAACTGGTCATGACAGACCTGAATGAGATATATGACATAGCAGATTAAAGTGAGTCACTTCTTATTGGTATCCAGCAAGTCAGGATACCATCTATTCTCACTGTGGGAGAAGAGGAGAGGATATTAGAGTAGAGCATAAGCAGGATGAATCTTACTGACCTGATGAAGGCTACTAGAATGAAGTCTTAGGATAATATCTTGAAGCTCTGGAGATACCATATTACCAGGCAGCACCATAGCAACTTCATTAACAGTTGGGAGATTATATCTATAACAGTTATTATGAGGAAGAACACAAAGTTGGAGTTCAATATTTTGGACCTCACAATCCTTTAAAATCTCAAAAGCATAGTGATAGAGGGGGACATAGTGATAGTTCTGCTCAAGCACTGTCTGCAAAGCCTGCATGATATTACAATTAAAACTACTGTTCATACCCATATATATATCAAGGGCTACAAGTTAGTCATAGAGATAAGTCTGTGAATACTGTGAGTGCTGGCCATCAGCCAGGAGTCATGCCTCTGACTAATGACAAAGTTCACTAGAGATGCAGAAGACAGGCTCACCACAGCCAGTACTATCAATGTTGTAGTCCTCTTCCACACTAAGTAATACAAAGGCAAAAGCATAATTGTACTTCCAGAGGTCCTAACAAAACTCCCAAGACTGGATGTCATTAGATGTGTAAAGAGTTAGAAGAGGAGTAGACAAAGGAGAAAGAAAGAAAATGATGACTTTGCCACTGTTACAGCACATCCCAAACAATGGCTTTCAAAGACTTGATCATATGAGCTTCTTATCTAGCCAGTGAAGAGTATGACAATGTGGACAGACAACATCCACCCTCCTAACATCATGCTGTGGTTGGGAGTTGTCATATGGCTGGTGAGTAAGGTTAAACCAAGAGATATGAGTGACACAACAACTGGGACTAGCAGCTGTCCCCAGGTGTGTTGAAGGTAGAGTAGTTTGCTGTCACAGAAAATGAGGAAGGTAATCAGCTGCAGGTCAAAAGCACTCATAAATACATACTTGTATTACTTATAGTAGTGGCATGTTAGCACAAGAGGTGCCAGTAGAGAAAGAACTTGAGGGAGCAGTAGCCAACTGTTCCTGCTGTTGACATTGTTGTTATGCAAGCAAATGTTGGGACAGTGGCATATTCAAGCCAGAACTGGAGAGAGTGGGAGTTGGACACTAGTAACAAAGAAGATATTAGCTGAAAATCAAGAGCAAACATGGATATATACTTGGATTGCCTACAACAGCAGACTGGTATAGGAGGCATCAGTAGAAGAAGAGCTTGAGAGCATGGCAGCTGACTACTCCTGCTGTCAACATTGTTAAGCAAGCAAATATTGCAATGATATCACACTTGTGCTGGAACTGGTGGAGATAGGAGTTAGAAGCTGATTGTAGTAAACACTTAGATAACTAAACACAGCAGAAAGGAAAAATCACACCTGGAAGGGGAGACTGTGACTTATAGGTGATTAAAAACATCACTATCTATAGTTGATAAAGTATTATCATTGGGACATACAGCTTGGAGAGAGAATGGAATGGTATAGGGCTGACAATGGTGAAGGCTAACAGGTATTTTATTTTGCAGCTGCTTGTAGGCTATCTGATGGCTGTGTTGCTGATGCCATTCTGATGTTGAAGGAGGTTCATTCTTATGCATATAGGAAGCTACAGCTTCAAGGAGGAAGTCAGCAGGTTGTAGAGTCAGCACATTAAGAAGTTTTACCAAACTACAAAAAAGGTACCTAAAGGCATAGATTGAGCATGGGACAGAGAAGAGGCAAGACTTGAATTTGAGCTCTCAACAGTCTATCAGTGGTGTGGCAACATGGGTGATAGACCATCAAAACAGCAAGAAATGACCAAATAATGAAGCAGCAAGAGACTAAATCATAGAGGGTTCAAAGACTGACAAAACACTGTAGGACCAAACAATGAAACAGTAAGAGACTATGTTGCAGAAGGTTCTCAGACTGACAAAACACTGCAGGACCAAATAATAAAGCAGCAAGAGACTATGTTGTAGAAGGTTCAAAGACTGACAAAACACTACAGAACCAAAACTGGTAAATATACAAGAGGAATCAATGATGAAAGGTATAGGACATGGCAAAAGACAGAGCAAGTAAAGCAATATGGGTAAATACAAGCTTGTGCAAGCTCATACTAACTCACTAACTATTCAAAATGCTCAGATAGCTAACCAATCAAAATGTTCACATATCCTCTGTGAGAAAAGACTGTTCTTGCTTGTATAATAGATTTTGAGCAACTCACTCTGGCTTTCCATATGAGGACATTGATACTAGTCTTCCTTTCTCTACTGGCAATGACATCTATTTATCAGACTCCAGGTCCCTGCCACTTTTGCACTGATGCTAACATCTTTATTATTTCCTCACAGCTTTCCCTCTTCTCTCATTAAATCTTCTGCTTCTTCAGCACCCTCATTCTTTTATTCCAGTTTATTGTTGAATATAGCTTAGATGATTGTGTATGTGTTTTCAGAAGAAGTGCAAATGTTTTCTCAGCCTCCTAGGCTCAATACACTGCTATTACAAAGATCCATGGTCCTCTATTGCTATGCAGATTCTTTCCCTTCCTCCTCTTTATCCTCTGAAGTTCTCCCATCTCTGTAATTCTTGTATTTGCTCTGCTTCTCCATGTATTCCTCATCCAGCAATTTAATAGTTACCATCACAACTCTCTTGGCAGGGTCCTCACCATTCTATGTGTATTTGTCATGGAATATCCTATTATTGGAATAGTCAATTAATTCCTGATATCTGCAATGATTAATGGAATGGAGTTTTTGACCTATAGACCTGGAGATAATCTATTAATTGGGTGAGTGGATGACTTTTCATAAGGTCTGGAAAACTAGACACAGATTCTAGATTTACAAAAAAAGAAAAGGTCATTCAATGCCAAGCAAGCCATTGTCTAAATTGGTATACTTATTATTTAGATCTTAAATATCTGCTCATTCTAAACTTTAATCTGGAAGAGGCCTACCCCTCTCCAGATGAAGACACTTATAATAGACTGCAAATTGAGACTCTGACCCACCATGTACAAGATCCAATCTGGGGTTAAGGTTGCTATTAGACATCTGATCTCCAATCTCTCACCTGTGTCTGCAGCAGCAGCAGAGTCTCCTGTTTTCTTGTAGTGCATTCTCTGTGCCTCATGTACCAGCCTCTTATACAGCACCTCTCAATGTAGTGTGTCATGTTTTGAAAAGAATTCTGGATTGCCAAATGACAAATATCTATAGTCAATCTTGCATGGAAATAAATTCAAAAATTGGCCACTACACAAAATCAAGGGTGGACAATGTATTTTTTTGGAATGTAGAGTATTGCCCAAGCAGACAGACAATAGGTGGCAATGAGTAATCCACTGAGTGAGCAGTAGTAAAGAAAGATATGTATCTATTGTCATGACAAAAGCTCAGTTGTTTCTTTCTTCATATAATCTTCATCATGGCATGCCTATATGTGGATTTGGATGAAGGTCAGAGTGTATGAGGTACTGTTGACATTGGACTCAATGGGCAGCATGGATACATTGGGCTTCTTAAGATGCATAAAGCAACAAGCCAGCTCCAGCCATGATGACCTTGTTCTCCTTATCAATCTTCCTTTGAAATTAATGAGAAAACACTTGCTGAAGATCAGAAAACTCTTCACAGTTGTATAAATTCTCTTCCTCAATGTTAACCATTGCCTTTAAGAGGAGTACAGAGGGTACAATGTTATTGCACTCATATCACTTGAGAGTCAACATTATCTCATGATGACATATGCCATCTAAAAATAGAATATTACAATAGATTTAACCAGGTGGTTACAGTTTACTAGATCTAGTTGAATATTTTGGAGAATCAAATTCAATAAGGTTTAGAAACGGATTTATGTTTCTAGACCTTACAGAGAGTCATCCAGTGAATATATGCACTCCCTTTCGGAGCCTTGCTAATCATTGTCACTTTTGTGGCTCATTCTTGGGGTATGTCAATTGCTCAACACCAGAGAGCACATTCAAACATGAGGTCGTGTTTTCTGATGAGTTTGATTATACCACTTCAACCTACAAGCCACGTACACCTTTTTTGGATTCCATGATTGGTGGCTCGCAGCACAGTGCAGTCATCATTAAACGACATGACGATTCAAGGCAGGCAGCTAGTCTTTACCATCGACAAACCTTCCAGTCGACCAGTCGGCGCCATTATTTGTATGTCCCACTCCATAGTAGTGCACTGATGCAGCATCTGACATTCGGCCCCACTGTGCCTAGTCTTAGTTGAGTTTATCTTCAGTGAGTTTTTATCTCACTGGACATTCTTCTTTTCCGCTCACCACGTTATTCTCTCTTGCCTATTGGTTTGTAGCAAACAAGATACCCGGTGGAGCGCCTTCATCAGTTTCTGTCCAACGATTATGTCTGGTATTGTGAGCAGAGAATTGATCCTGCGGTATCGAGATCAATGGGTGATACTCAATGGGTGGGGAGTCAAACTGCAACCCTTGACCTGCTGAATCGTGTGTCACATCCACTATTGCCCAGGTATATGAGACTCATGAGCGGTCGTGCAGTCCCTCGTTAGTACTCGCCCTCTGACAACTCCTTCCCTAATTGACTCGTTTCTGCCTGTCACCAACCAACCCCTACTAGCTCCGATCACTGACACGATGTCTACGCTACACATCATATCACGACTTTTATACCCCCATATAACCCTACCACCCCCATCTTTTCTGTCAACACTCGCCCATTCGTTCGTGTGTATAATGGGTTTTCATCTATGCAGCAGATCTCATCCCTCGGACACTCGTTCACATCGACAAACTTTCGCTATTTTGGTGGATTTCTCACCTATTACAAATTATTTTAATTCGTTCTTCGTTGGACATTCAGGTAGCGGTTACGCTCATTTGATTACATTAGTTCCTAATTCTACCCGCTCCTACCACAAGCTTACTCTGGAGTGTAGAAAATGGTGGTATCGGCGTGCCAACCCTTTCGACTGGGCATATATAACCTTGGCACCACACTGCAGACAAATTGATTCCCGCAAGATTATTAAATGTACATGTACAAGAGGGAACGTCAGTTATATCGTAGTCCAGATCTCGTCCCTATTCAAATCATACAAGGCTGTACACAGGAAACATACTACGCTACAATTGAAAATCAAAACAGGCGCTTGAAGAAACCTTTCTTAGGAGGTGGCGGAAGATTCTGAAGGCTAGTCAGCATGAAGGAGCCCTGTACAGGATGAGAAAAACGCACCACGTTGAATCCGTAGAACTCCTGCAAGTGGCGTCCGATTGGAACGTGTAGGTTCTCGATTGCCTCAAAGAAAGACCACATTGTCTTTCTGAAGAGAAGGTATTCGTGTTGAAACGTCGCTGCCGCTTCCTTTCTCTTCCACAGGGCCTCGTTTTCGTCGTCCATCTGAAGCAAGAGTGGCTTGACCCGAGATGTGTGGTCAGTGAAGTATTTCCGAATTTCTTTGTGGAGCTTTGCTCCCGTGGCCGACATGTCCAGCTGTGTGTATAGCTTGTCAATTTCCCTCTGGAGCACTTCGGCCCTTATTGTTTCCTCGCTCATATTGCTCCTTTCAACCTTCTTGATAACCCTCCTTTTATCGGGCCCAACTATACTCGGGTCAATCAGATCGTCAAGGACCAACCACAAAGTACGTGGACCTTGTATAGTCAGGGGCTCGACTATAATCCCCTGCTCGACGTCCTCCGTTAACTCTCTTCTGGTCTTCAACTCGCCCTGAACTGCTGTTTCTAAAGTGACCCATTCCCACTCAATCAGAAGGACACATATTTGATCCATCTCTACCGTTCCCATCCAAATTCCTTTAAAAAAACACCAATTCTTCGGTCCTCCATCGTCGCCCAGGAGATTAGGGTTCGAAATTGGATGTAGCCCGATATGAGTAACGAGTTTTATGCCCTTTGAAGTGCTTCAAGCTATGAGTTACAGGCTGGATTCAATGTTGGTCGATGATTGAAGCTTACAGCTGGGTGAGGAGATGCTTGAGTGTGTCCTTAACTACCGTCATATTTTTGAGCACCACCTGATTCTTTGGGGAAGTTACAACCAAGAGTTGATCTCCCGACTTTGGGTGCCTGATATGATAAGGCGTAAATGCGACTGTGGAATAATAGCTTATGTTAATGCCAAAGAATTTGAGGATCTGAAAGTGGGTGAGTCGAAAAGTAAGTGTGTTTCCTGCACTATGGATTCACACCTTGGAAAAGGAGTTCTCTTGGTTCGTCCACAGGCTGAAGAGTCAACAGAACTGTGCATCAGTGTATGCGAAATTTCGGTCCAAGGTGATCCATACAAGATGACTATGTCGTCCTCTCGAGCTACGTCCACTACTTGCTTGGCAGAATCAATGCATTCTTGATCGTGGGGTTCGATTATGTCGGATGTCATAGTTCCGCTCGTAGTGTGGGGATGAAGGCAAGGAGACGCTATGGGTAAAACGAACTTGAACCTTGCGACTATATAAAGCCTCATGGTGAACGTCGTATCAAGACCTAATCGGATATAAATAAACAGGGCCAAAGGGACTGAGCTACACGAGACGCCCATGATGCTCATCAATTCAAGATCGCTAATTAGAACTGGGACAGATGTCGAGACAAGAGGTGTGGAATAGACTTAGTAATGAATACAAAAAGGTTTGTTATTACAATACTGAGATCAAGAACGGGAGTTCATTGGAGGTCTTGCAACAGACTGGTGCAGAGAAAGAGGTGGAACATGAAAAATGCATGAACGGTGGAGAGTTAATGGGTACCATGAGGCATCGACGATTACAGAAGCGATAGCACGGTATGCCTTGGGTATTAAGAACTACGTCACCAGTCCGAGCATCGGTGAATCCTTGGGATCTTAGATCATCGTGATGTGGTGAGTACTTTGTGTTCGCGTGTGCGTTGCGCCGCACGACTCTAACATTTTCTTGTCAGTCTTATCAGTTACCATGACAAGATTGCGTCACTTGGAGATGGGCTGGATCACGCCAAACCATTAATCCTGCGTTGTGTGCTATGTGCGGATACTGTATGTGTCCACATGCTTCAGCTCCATCAGCGATTAATCAATTTCGCCTCAGACGCTAGCTTTGCTGGATCATAAGATAATCTGGGACGCTGCCGACGATGTTGAGACGGAGTTGGGGTGTCAATTGTCGAATGTATGGTTATGTCTACTTCCGTTGTGAATCAATTAATCACCCATGATAGTCGCCTTAAATTCCTCCTACAAGGCTCTCTCTCTCAATTGGTGCTATTAAATATTATCACAGCTGTTTTGTCACATACTTTGGCAGCCAATTTGCCATGTATCAAGTCGACTCGAGCCTTCTTTTCTCTTCAATTTGCGATTTTCGTCAGGGGCGATGGAGCGCGTGACAAGCACGTGACATACATGGTGAGTCTTTCAGCCCTTTTTTCTTGATCATCTCCTTGATGATTCGCGCATCTTCACAGACTAATCCACCTGTACTCTTGCCAACGGAACGGAACAAGCAGTCCTGAAGCGTTTCGCTCAAGGTCGCGGCTGGCTCAGGATGCGACAATCTGAACGAACTTGTCCTTTCGGGACGCGATTCGAGTACCACTTCAGCAACGTGCTGGGTTCTCTTCGAACCTCATGTCACACGGAGAAACTCGGCATCCTTCCTGACACACACTGATTTAGCGTATCTCTTGCTATCCTGGAATGAGATAGGTCGTTGAATGAGATCGAGGAGGACCGTATAGGTGCGTTCAGACAAGATTTTCTTCGTGCTCCGCTCACTGTCTCTAGGAGCGAAGTGTCGAACCGTGCTTTTACTCCTGCCGTTAACTTGCAACCCACAACATCACCTCATCACCAAGGTCTCTTTCCCCTGTCATTTCTGGGCCTCAAGAAGAAGTCCATGCCCTCTCCTGGAATCCTGGACCTTTCTTAGAATCATAAATGTATTTCCTGAGCCGACCAGATACGTATCATGACCTTCCTCGGTCAAAGGGGAGATAGCTGCCAAGGGGCTCGGTGGATCTGACCAACAATATGGACTTGGTTGGACGCGTTGGAATGGGATGGGATACGAGGGTTAGGCCCATCTGTTGATGACAGTATGGCTCAACAATTTACCAGCCTGCTTTGTCCATACCAATCTCGACCCTCCCTAGACATTGGCAAGCACAATCGCTGTCT
The DNA here is from genome assembly GCA_001563735.1 of Leucoagaricus sp. SymC.cos. Lineage (NCBI taxonomy): Eukaryota > Fungi > Basidiomycota > Agaricomycetes > Agaricales > Agaricaceae > Leucoagaricus > Leucoagaricus sp. SymC.cos. The sequence goes on from KQ962662.1 coordinate 45,906, forward strand.
CGATATCTTCGCCTCGCTGTGGAGTGAATTCGAGGGATCATCCAATCGGACCGATTTCATTTCTTCGATCAACTCAGTGGATCATATATACAGGTCTGAAGAGTGCAGGTTGGGGTAAACTATCCCAAAACGCAGATCCCGACCTTTTTGTACGCCAAGGTGAATCTGTTTGCTTGCCCCCCTTTTCTATCCCTCATTTATTTACATTCAGACTCATCCTAGCGTTTTCTGTAACAGAACGTCGGGAAGCATACGACCTGGGACTACAGTGCACCTACTTTGGCTGATCATTTCCGATAGAAACAACATCAGTGCTGCGAGGCCGAAGAGCGGCGAATGGAGATCAAACCTCACTTCGTACAATCGTGAGCGTTATTTCGCGTCTTTTGCATTGTGAAGGCTTATACATTGGTTAAATTGCTATCTCTTCTCGCAGCCTCCTTTTGTTCGCCTCTTCACTCAGCCTTTCACCCCGCCAAGCCCTGTAGTCTATTTCTATTCCCTTGGTCTTCAACATTGCAGCTCATAACGTTGCATCCGAGCCTTTGGACGACCTCTCCCTCGAACGACAGGAATGAACGTAGAACAGGACGGTTTGCCTGTGTTGATTCATCAAGTCATCAGAAACGATGGTCACTAGGTCGCCAGCTGCAAACTACAAGCCTCTGTAATGGCTACCAACCCGATCCTTTTTCATGGCACCTAACATGCATGTCGACTCGGAGGAGGTTATTCGCCCAAGTATAGGGTGCATTGCCACTTCATGCCTTTGTTATATTCTCTCGGACTACATGTATTTTCCTCTCGGAATTCCTCCGTCGTCGCTAGTAGTGCTAGCTATTTTGTTATCAATTGTCTCTTTCTTCCAACCACTCACGTAGCTTGATCTCAAGGGACATTTGGTCATTCGTAGGTGATTTGGCTGAGGGCGCTGAGAAGGGTTCACAGTGGATGAACAGATTGGGACTGGTGTGACGAACGCGTGACGCTCGCGTTCACAGTGAGCCCGCTTGAATCGTTGCCGCGAAGCAGGCCGTACAGGATGGCGCTCACAAATACTCGTAGCATTCCAGCACTTGCTGGCACATCGCTGTCTCCTCCGGTCTTCCTTATGTACTGCTGCATCAAGGGAAGCTTGACCTCGCTACGACGCCCAGACGAGAATAGGAGCTGCTGCTGCTAGATGAGATCAAACAACCATGGCGAAAAATCGATGCCGTACTCGCTATCTTCTCTCCTGCCTAGCACCGTGCTCATGTTTTTCAGCAACACAGACTCAAAAGAATGCCTCCATCCGACAGTTTCTGATGCTACGAACAACTCCGTCCTTCCTTCCTTCCCAACCCTCGCATCACTACCCCAAAACTCGAGGTCATGTATGATGCATGCTCGTCTTTTGAATCCCTCGATGCCAGCGCTGTTGTCTCTCTCACACAAATCGAGCTCTCAGAACCTGGGGAAAACGCCCATGGGAATCGACGAGGAGTGGATACCTCAAGTGGGCCACTGATAGACTGACTGCGGGAGCGCTACCCAGGTGAAGCGCCTGATCAAAAACTACGCCGACGTTGATACCAGTCTTCTCGTCCTCGCTGACAACAACGCCCGTTCATCAGCCCCGCACCAATGCCATCTCCTTCACAGACGGTATCAGGTTTGAACCCACCAAAATCACCGGCTTCATCATTTCCTCGCAGCTTTCCCTCCCCTCCACTTAACCCTTCCGCTCTTTCGGAACCCTCATCCCTTCGTTCAAGTTCGTTGTCAAGCATGGCTCGATTGATTGCTTGTGTGCCTTCAGAAGAAGTGTGAGCGTTTTCTCAGCCTCCCAGGCTCCCAGGCTCAGTGCACCCGCATGTCGAGGACCCATGATTCTCTACCGCTGCGTGGATTCTTCTTCCTCCTCCCCATCCCCTGAAGTTCTCCTACCTTCGCAATCTTCACGCTTACACCGCTCCCCCATGTATTCCTCGTCTGGCGATTCAATGGTCACCATCTCAGGTGACTCGAAATATCCAGTCGCCTCTCTTTACAGTGAGCGTGGGCTGATAGCATACTCATACGATCCCGCCCTCGATGAGAAAGGGCCACCTGATGAGGAAGATATGGTGCGTGATCCGACAGAGCGGCACCATCATAGGCTTCGGAAGGGTAGAGGGCGTCGAATACGTCATTCTCGGGGACTGATAAACATTACGACTCTCGTAGCGATGGTCCTTGCAATTCTATGCCTATTCGTTGGATATCCTATTATGTTTTATCGAGATAATAGGAGGACTCGACTGATTACCATGAATACGATGATCAACGGACCCGGGCAATTTCCGTTTTCAATGTATAAACCTGGGCATAATCCATTAATTGGGTGAGTCAATATATGCGCTCTCCTTTGGTGACTTACTGAATATTGTCACTTTTGTAGCTCAGTCTCGGGATATGTCAATCACTGAACACCAGAGAGCGCATTTTCCCTCGTTGGGATGAACAACATATCGCATTTTCTGATGAATTTAGTTATACTGGTTCAACATACAAACCACGTACGCCTTCGATGGATTGCAGTGGCTCATGGACTGACACCTGTTGATTCAGATGACCAGTTGTATTGGGTGGCTCGCAGCACAGTGCAGTCATCTCCAAACGACGTGACGACTCAAGGCAGCCAGCTCGTCTTCACCATCGACACATCTTCTAGTCGACCAGTCAGCACGATTATCGACAGCACAGTCCCATTCTGCCTTGGGCGTGGCTTTGTTGTGGTGGGGATGACGACGCCAGACGGTTATGCGGCACAATTATACATACGTTCTGCTCCTGTCTGCATCAAATGTGTTCGAGCGACTGATAGGCATTATGTGGTTCTTTGATTCCAGTGGGCTGAATCGTGGCGGTACACTGGTGCAGCGAGTGCAGATTTCGTTCCCGAGGCACCGATGTTAACTTCAGTTTGTCTTTCGGCATTTCCGGTTGGCCTTTAACCCGGTCAGCGTTCGGCTTTTTTCATTTACCTCGCTATTCTCTCTTTTTTGTTGTTTCACAGCGAATAGGATAGCCAGTGGAGCGTCAGTCCCTGCATCCGTTTTTGTTGATTATGTCCGGTAATATGAACAGAGGATTGATCACGCTGTGTCGAGGTCAACGTGTGATGCTCGACTGGCAGAGAGTCAAATTGTGACGCTTGACCTGTTGAGTCGTAAGTCACACCCACTATTGTCCAGGTGTATGAGACTCATGAGCGGTCGCGCAGTCCCTCGGTAGTACTGACCCTCCGACATCTCTTGCCCCTAATCGACTCTCTCTTCCACCTGTCACCGATCATGTCCTATCCTGGACTCCTGAATGCTACCTGTGACATCCTCGTTATACATCGTATCACGACTCGTATACCCCTGCATTTCCCTAATCATCCCATCCTTACTATCGATGCTCGCTCAATCGTTCGTTTTTATAATGGGTCTTTCATCCATGTAACTTATTTTATCCCCCCGGACATTCGTTCATATCAACGGACTTTCGCTATTTTAGTGGATTTGTCGAGCATTACAGGTTCTTTTTAATTGTTTCTTCATTGGACATTCAGGTTACGATTACGCTCGTTTGATTACAGTCGTTCTTAATGCTGCCCGCTTTCAATACAAGCTTACTCCTGGGCGCAGAGATTGGTGATATTGGTGTGCCAACCCTTTCGACTAGGCATACATAAAATTGATACCATACTTCAGATAAATGGATTCCGTCAAGGTTGATAGATGTACATAAACGAGAGTGAACATCAGTTAGTCGTAAGTCCAGATCTCGTACATATTCAGATCATACAAGAATGTATACAGAGAAACGTCTGACGCGGTGACTGTACGGGCACGGTTGAAAATCAAAACAGGCGCTTGAAGAAGCCTTTCTTGGGGGGCGGCGGAGGGTTCTGAAGGCCAGTCAGCAAGAAGGAGCTTTGTACACAATGAGGGAAAGCGCACCACGTTGAAGCCGTAGAACTCCTGCAAGTGACGTCCGATTCGAATCTGTAGCTTCTCAATTGCCTCGAAGAAAGACCACATGGTCTTTCTGAAGAGTAGGTATTCGTGTTGGATCGTCGCCCCCGCTTCTTTTTTCTTCCACAGCGCCTTGTTTTCATCGTCTATCTGAGCCAAGAGTGGCTTTATTCGGGCTTCATGGTCGGCGAAGTATTTCTGAAGTTCTTCGTGGAGCCTCCGCCCTTCCGCTGACTTGTCCAGCTCTGTGCAAAGCTCGTCGATATCCCACTGGAGCACTTCAGTCCACACTGTTTCATTCCCTTTTCTGTTCCTTTCAACCCTCCTCTTTATATCTCTCTTGTTATCCGGCCCAACTCTGCTCGGGTCAATCACATCGTCAAGAACCGACCATACAGCACCTTGATCTTGCTCAATCAGGCGCTTTACGACGAATCCATGCTCTGTGACCCCCGCCAATGCTCTTCGAATATCAAACTCGATCTTAAGACCTATTTTCAAAGTAACCCGCGTCGACCAAGTCAGAAGAACACAGCCCTGATCCATCTCAATCGTTCCCTTACAAATCCTTTCAAAAAGCCACCAATCCTTCGGCGTTCCATTGCCGTCCAAGAAATAAGATGAAAAAATGGCTTGTACCCAGATGTGAACCATGACTTTCACACCCTTTGAATCGCTTCAAGGTATTAGTTGCAGGCTGGATTCAGTGCTGGTCGATGATGGAGGCTTACAGGTGGGTGAGGAGATGCTTGAGCGTGTCCTTAACTACCGTTATATTTTCGAGTACCACGTCCTTGTTTGGGGAAGTTACAACTAAGAGTCGATCTCCAGACTTTGGGTGTCTGATATGCTTGTTAGGTGAGAATTTGATTTTGGAATAAGTGTCTATATTTATGCCAAAGAGCCTGAGGATCTGAAAGTGGGTGAGTTGAAGAGTAGGCGTGATTCCCGTACTACGAGTACGCACGTTGAAGCAGGTGTCCCCCGCATTGGTCCACAGACTGGAAAGTCAGCAAAGTTGTGTATCAGTCTATGCGGAACTCCGGTCCAAGGTGATGCGTACAAGATGACTATGTCGTCCTTCTCAGCTGCGTCAACAACTTCCCTGGCAGAATCAATGCATTCTTGAAGCATTTCTTTGATTGTGGACATCACAGTTCTGCTCGTAGTGTGCAGATGAAGGCGAGGAGATGCTATGAGTAAAACAAACTTGAATCGTGCAAGTATGTAAAGCCTTGCGGCGAACGTCGAATCAAGACCTAACTGGCTGAGGGGTCCGATATTAAGAGATGGGCAAAAGGGACCGGGTCATACGAGAAGCCCACGATGCCCATCAATTCAAGATCACTAATTGGAACTGCGACGCACGTCGAGACGAGATGTGGAATAGACTTAGTGACGAATACAAATAAATTTGTTATTACAATGATATCGAACACCGAGATCAAGAACGGGAGTTCATAGGAGGTCTTGCAACAGACCGGTCCAGACCGATCCAGAGAAAGAGGTTGTACATGAATCGTGAAGAATGAATGGATGCCATGAGGGGTCGACAGTTTCAGGCTTAGAGATACGGTGCTCTTTGGCTGATAAGGAAATTACATCACTGGTCTGATTTGTCTGACCAAAGGGCACGGCGAACGGACTAGACGGTCAGCGATAGTCATCGAAACAAGCATGATCGGTGTTGATCATTGCCACAATTAAGATTACTCGCGTTGCGGGGTACTTCGCCGTGTAACACGTAGAGCAGGCACGCTCTGAAAGCACGAAAAACGGGACTTGGAGGGAAGAAGAAACGAGCATGAGTTGATCAGTGTTTTGCTTAAATGTTGGAGTGAGATTAAAGGGTGGAGCACCTCTGGAGGTCACCAGAAAAGGCATCTAATGTGAATGCTGAAGAGACATGGTGTTCACTGAGCAGCATCTGCTCGAGGGGTGTAAATCATCAAGAATCGTTGAGGAGGAGAGGTAGATAAATTGAATGGTGCAGAGAGACGTTCGAGTGGGCAATATTTGCCTATAAGTTAGGATGGTGAACAAGGGGGACTTGGAGGGGGGCAGGGCTCGGTGCATAGTGATCGAACGACGACCGAGATCACAGGTAATGGAGTTTAAAACGAGGAAGTCAGAGAGCAAAGGGGATGGAACGGCGTGGCAGGAGGATGTAGACAGATGATTAATGGGCAGTTATCAGAAGAAACCAGTAGTCAGGGCTAATCGTGGAGAGAAGGCAGAAATACCAGTGTTGGCTAAGTCAATGACTAGTCAATGCCATCAAATGTTAGCTGTTTACCAGTCATTTGACTGGTCATTGACCGATACTGATGAAGACTATGCCAGATTTAGAAGGGCCGAGTGAAACAAACAAAAGGGTTCATGATCATCTATCTATGACGGACGGTTGTGGACAAAATTCACACGGCATGGTTTGGCAAGTATACTTCCTTACCGTTATTTTTACAAGGTCACACTTAGGTTTGATTCAATATGTGACAAGTATATACTTGTTAATACTTGTTACATTATATATGTGATGTTATTCGGACCCTGAATATCAGGTACATTGTACAGTAAGTATACTATGAAATACTGAACACATTGGAAGGACCTCCTCTCGCAATACTTGTGCAAAATAAATTCAGCCATTCACCATGGCTGCCGGGGGGGTTGGGGCTGGTATTTCCTTAAGCAGGTCATCCAGCTGTAGCTCCACTGAGGGAGGACAAACAAATAAACAGAAAAAAAAAAAGCAGTATCTGTTGACTCCCTACTGCTAATCACTATGTTCTCAGAAATGCCCTTACCTCCACACGAAAACTGCAATGTCCCTGGTGGCTGTGAGATCCACTGTGCTGAATATATTGAAGCTGATACCAATGATCAGGTGCGATCGAAGTTCTTGGTCACTTATCACATTCTGACAGTGTTTCAGAAGCCAGGAGACTCACCTGGCATCTGTATTTGTGGTCATGAATATGTCCAACACATTCTTCGTCCTGAGGATTATCACGATGGCCCTCTTCCAAAGGGTGACAATATAAGAACTAGATGTGTCCATTTCTGGGCAGTGAGGCTCCAATGTCTTAGATTGTTGAACAACACACCTAAATCGAATTCTGGCTAGAAAACTCTTCCAGCAACCCCCACCTCTCTGTATATCTGTCAGGAACCTTGGGGCGCTTATTCTGGTATTGGGTATGAGCTTTTTATCTCTTATATCTCCTGATCAATCAGCTTACCTGTTTTTCATTGAGCAGTAGAACTGGTGCTCATGCTGTGGCCTCAGTTCTTGGTGTACCTGAGGCTGGTGGAGAGCAAGCCCTCCTTTCCCATATACTTTGATCATTGATTTTTTGAGATTTTCTAATACATTTTCTATGCTATAGCTGACGATCCCAGTGCTAGTCAGGCTGGTTCTTCACATCTCTCATAGGCTGGAGACACTGGCTTTGATATGGAAATTGCTACTGCTAGGGTGTGGGACTCAAGGATGTTCTCTCCCTCTACACTAGCTCTCTCTGAGCCTGAATCCCCTATGCCTGTTGGTCCATGCCCAGGTCACAAAGCCCACAGAAGAGCCTCTCAAGCAGGCCTCACTCCTCACATGCCAAGAGTGCTCCCTCCACCCTCTTTGTCCATCTAGGTCCTGGGAGATACCCTTATCTCTGTCTTCTACAAGGTTCTTACTGATGCTGAGCCAGAGTTGGTCTTCACACCTTCCTCTGCTCCCTGTCCTCTTCCTTGTTCTAGTGTGGTTCTACCAGACAAGGACATTCCTATCACTGACAATTCCAAGATTCTTATTAGGGCTGTTGATGATATTGCTGTGGCTCTTGGCTCCTGGAGTGATAAGCCTTGGGCTGTTAAGAGTGATAAGGCTGCTCTTTCTCAGTTGCTTGCTAATTTAGTGAGTGGTTTTTTTGCTAAGGGATGGGATACTCTCATGTTCTCTCCCCCTCTTCTGGAAGGCTATAGCCTTCAATCAGTTGTCACTTCCCTCAGCCCCCAGCCATCTCCTGGCCCCCAAACTACCCACAGTTCTGCTGATTCAGCAGTCTCAGTGCCTTCTCTCTTCTCTATGCATGTGTCTCCTTCTGAGGCCACTGCCTGTCCCCTGGCTCCCAAGCCTGCCCTTGCTCCACCTTGTCCACCTAGGTCTTCCAGGTGCCCTAGTTCCTCTTCATCAGCCCCAGCTTCCAAAAGGTCATTTGCTGACACTGTCCAGGATGTCACTGTTCTGGTCAATTTGGCCAAGACAGTGTCTGATCTGCTATCTGATTGCATCATTGTGATACACCAAGTCTCAGTTCCTCCTCTGCCTTTCCATAGGAAGGTCAAGTCCACTGTTGCTGGGCCTTCCCAGCATCAGATTCTTATCAAGTCTAGGGCAGTTGTTTCTACTTCAGCTTTTCCATCTTTAGTTAGCATCACTAACTGATCTCTGGCTGAGAGCAACCTTTGGGTTAACTCTTGTGTCTCTGCTTATGGGGGGATCTCTCTCCTCACCTCCCATGTCACAACTGCTGAAGAGATTCAGCTAGTTGTCTCTGCTATTCATAAGCATCTGGGCTAACAGGTTCAGGCTTCCCTCCCATTATCACAGTCTTATCTTAAGATCATTGACATTCCTTACTTCTGGCCAGGCACCACAGATCCTGTGGACTTGGGTTATGTGAAGAAGGTTATGGCCAAGTTACATATGGTCTCCTCCTTTGTTCTTGCTAACTCCCCTCAAGTAATATGAAATTCTGCATGTTTGGACTCAGCCACAGTCTGGTTTGACATTGTTGACTCTCAGTCAGGTGCTTCTGCTAAGTGCCTGATTAACTCTTCATTCCAGTTTGGCCCAGCCTCCTGCCCTGTGCAGGTAGCTCAGTCTCATGCTGAGGTCTCTGTGTGCCAGCATTGCTAGTACTGGGGACACTCCACCTGCTCCTGCTGGTTGCAGGTGCCCTGTTGTTCTCAGTGTGCTGGTCCTCATTTTGAGACCAACTATTGTCTTCTCACTGGTTGTTGTCATGGTAACCCCATGGCCAATCCCTCTGTGCTAGCAACCATTGAGAGAGCTCCATGCCCTCACACTGCTCACTGTGTGAACTGTGATGGGGATCACAGTGTGAGCAACCACAAGTGCCCATACTGGTGGCACTGTTTTAACTGGGACTGGTTAGCTTGAAGGGCTAATTGGAACTGGGAGGGGCAGATGGCCATAGCAGGTATTACTTCTAAGAGGCAGGAGGATGAGCACTGGGATAGGGCAGCTTTCTGGTGTCAGTGCAAGAGCTGAGTGCCTTCTGATTGTATTCATCAAATCAAGTACTCATTGTTCAGCTGGTGGCTGGAGGGCAGAGAAATCAGATTCGAGTCAGTATAGACATCTACAAGATTGGCTATGGCTTTGTAGTATGTAGTACAGCTTGGCACATATATTTATTGTAGTTCCAGGCATCTATAACCTGGGAGTGGACTGCTATCGCACACTGCTATATAAATTTTTAAAGAAAAAAAAAAGAAAAAAAAGAGGCTGGTAGAGAGCCAGGTCTCTCCCTATCAAGGTTTGTTATAACACTACTTCAAATCCACCTGGGATCACTCACCATTAGACTTAGATCTTATGTTCCAGTTATTGCAACTAGCTCTGGTCACATTTACACTCCACTCCCCCCTTGAGCATGCACATCTTTCTACCTAACCCAATTGGAGTCTATGTTTCTTTGACTCCAACCTCTGCAAGCACCAATGTCTCTCAACAGCACTAGGCCAGTATTCAAAGGATGCATTCTGATGTAGCACAGACTCACCCAGGTTCATCCCATTGTTCTATGCCAAACCTATCACAGGTCTCCAGGACCACACATTCTACTATACCATAACACTCTTTGGCAGGCTCTGCCCCTCTCATGGTCAAGCTTTACATTGTTTTCTGGGCATTCACCAATATATATGCATTGCCTGAGGACTCTGGAGGAAGCTACATTAGACTGGAGGTGAACTATAAAAGTACACACTTTCACAACATGGAGGGCATTAGCAAATACATCACTACTGCTAAGAGTCATGGCCTTGTCTTTTTTGTCAAGGTCAATAGCTCTCTACAGGGTAGTGTACTTGCTAATGCCATTACCTCTGTCATCCTTGCCAATTTGCCTGACAAACCCTATATACTCTATAATGAGTTCACAGATAAGAATATCCCCAGCAGTGCTCACACATTCTTCAATCATCCCTGGAAAGTTCTTACTGCTAGTCAAAAGACTTCTATTCACTTTCATCCACATTTTACTCTCAGTGCTGGCAACTTCAGCATTTATAGTCTAAAGCAGGCTTGGGGTCATTCTAACCCCAATGAACAAGATCTGGACTCACAGACTGTGTTTTTCCGTGAGTGATGTAAACTATTTGTTGTTCCCCATGCTGATCTTTTCTTAGAGCCTTGATTTGGTGATATACAAGAGTCTGGTCATGCTGACACCTGCTATGGAAGGAAGGTCCTTAAGGACACCAGTTTATATCACCCACCAGTTAGAGGGTCTTATTGTATTAGCAATTGCCCCTACTCAGTTGATTATGAGATATCTGTACATTTTTCCTCTGTCGTCTCCTCTCACCTTTACTTATCAAGTCATGAATGTGACAGGGTCTATTGATGCCTGATCCCTTTGCAGTGGATTTCTTAAATGATGAGTTTGAAAACACTGCTAGGGAAAACAATGATAGAAAGGATGACAACCCCTGTCCTCACTAACCCTTCTTTTCCACATACTACCACCTTCACTCTGGGGTGCTCCTTCCTCACAGCCTTGCTGCTCTCTTAGGGTCACTCACAGACTGCTATCCTTGTCATTTTAGGGTTCGTGATGTCCATTTGTTAGGTCTGTAGCTGGGACGCCTGTGATGTCCACCTGCTCTCTTAGTGTTGGGTCGAGCATGCTTTGGCTGTACTCCCCCATCTCTTTTTGTGCTCTCTCAGGTCTATTACCTGGGTCAGTGCACCTCTCTCTTGGCCTCCTTCTGCTTGGGCAGTTAGTTTGGGTCTTTTTGCTAACTCAAGCTTGCCAGTATGATGCTTGGGCCATGCACACCCCTCAGTCACCTTTGTGGCCCCCAGTTTCTAAACCTGCAGTTCTGCTGAATAAGTGGCTACTATTTCTGTTGAGTGCTCATCTGTGCTTGACTCATCTTCCTTCCTCTAAGCTGGTCTTCCACTGGTCCCTCTCAGCTCTGGTGCCCCCAGCTGCTGGAGTCTTCTTCTCTCCAGGGTGTTGAGTTGAGTGTGCTCCTCTGTCCTTTCCTTTCTCCTGGTATGCTGGTCCTTATGGCCAGCTGCCAACATCCCAGGTTCTTATAGGGGTAACCCCTCTGTGCTGCCTTCCTAGGGCTTGATCCCTGCAGGAGCCCCATGCCTGCATGTGGCATGCTATGCAAGTACATGGTGTCGCCACTTATTATCCCCTCCAGGTACCACCACCAAGGTGGTAGGCATTCTGGATATCTCCTAGAAGACATCAGTGGTTGAGTGCATGGGCAGGTGCTTGCTTGGCCAGTCCTGACAAAACCAAAATATTGACAAGGCCCCTGTTTCAAGGGGGGCATTAGATAGCTATTGGTCTCAGTGGACAATTTGGACTTTTGCTGTACTGTACCTTATTTAGCTATTTCTGGCCCTTCCCTGTAATAGTAGCCCAGGCTTATGAGCCTGGAACTGGACTGCTATCATGCATCAGTATATAAATTTTTGAGTT
>KQ962662.1:57678-70796 GCA_001563735.1 Leucoagaricus sp. SymC.cos
TACCAGAGTTGAGGTGAGTTTCTGAACAATTATTGTGACCTCTTGAGCTCATCGCTGTATCTGACTGGGAACCCCAGCTCCCAGACCCTTATTATTCTCCTACTAGTTCTCTAACTCTGAGTAACACACTCAACCCATTGTTGCTGGTGTCTGAATATCAAGTTGTACCTGCTACAGCCATCCACAAGTGGCAGGATCAAATTGATACTCATGTTTGCCAGTTGCCGTCCTCATATGCCTCCAGCGATCAAGAACATGAAGCTATTTCTATCAGGGCTGACACTGTTGACTCTGCAGCAGCTTGTCTTCTAGCTCTAATTGGTCACATTTTGAGAGTCTTTGTATCTGGTGGTAGTGAACAAGTAGACCCCCCTGTAGTCATCAGAGTTGACTCCTGTAACTGGAACATTTCTTTCAAAGAGCTCCTCAAGTTTAACAATGTTCAGATTATTATATACATTTCTTTCTCTCTATTTTTTACACACAGCTGACAGTAATCATAGGAGTAGTGTCTCTTTTGGAGCTGGTATGACTACTGCAGTCATCCACAAGCTATGGGAGTCTATTCTGAGCAATATAGCTTACTGGAGCAAAAGGGGCTCTGGTGTTTTCACACCCAAATTTTTCCCAATTGGGCTAATTAGAGCAGTTGAGCAACAATATTGGGAGCAGTGTGGAGCAGCTGCTGCCATGGTGTTACATTGTCTAGGCAGTCTTCCCAAGACAAGCCTTTGGATTGTATTTGCTGCTGTCTGTGGACCAGCATTTCTTGAGCTCTCTGGTTCTGTTATACATCGACTTGACTCAGATGCTGAAACCTCACTTTGACCATGGCTGTCCTTGAAACCTGAAGACACCATATCCAACTCAGTTACTCTATCTCTTCTTTTTTATAGCACAGGACTAGATGTAAGTCATTGAACTCATTAATAGGAACATGGCTTAACTCATATCAATGGTATTGACCAAGTCCACAGGGCTACTGCATCATGAACTCCCACAGTTCATCATGCTTATACAGAGTCTTTTATGTGCAATGTCCTCCTTGATCTTGCTCAGAATGGGGCTGAAAATCTAGGACTCAAGGCATTTGTTCATGGTTTCAACCTTTCATTGACATCCAGCATTACTTTTATCAATGTAAGGTTTATTTGACCTCCTCTACTACCATCTCTGATACCTTTCCCAGACATTCCATGAATGGGCATCACTCAGTAGTCCTCTGACCACCTATCACTCCATGTTGGGTGCCATGTTCTGTTGCAAGGTCTCTGACACAGAAGAGGTTATATTGCAAATTAACACTTTTCATGATTGGCAGGCCAATCAGCTAGCTCGCTATACCACCATCTTCAAGGATCTCTTGATTGCCTATCTTCATGGCACTGGCCATCCTCCTGACACCACCCAAGCAATAGCAGTTGAAGGATTGTCAACCAAAGATATGATCAAGAGCACTTTCAGAGTGACTATGTTGCTCCAGATGTTCACTGGCTCACAACTTTTACCCATTGAATGTAACTGGATCTTAGCAGTATGTTCCAATACTGATTTCACATTTTGAAATGTACCTGAACCAACCTCAGTGGTCGCTGAAGCACAAGCTTCCTGCTGCCCCAAGTCTATAGGTCACTATAGCCCAAACATTCAAAATCCAGGCCTGTTTCAGGAAGGTGGAGCTATATGTAATGCCAGAGCTTAAGAAGATTTTAGATACAATAAATAAGCCCTGCTTCACTCATTGGATCCATCCCTGTTTGCTGGCTGCTTGTACTGGCTTCCAGCTCACTTAGATCTACTATAATAGCTCAGTTGAATGTACAAAAACTCTGTAGACAGAATGTTAACCAAAGGTAATGTATTACAAAGTGCATGATAAGACAATATCACAAATATTTTTTCATTACATGACATATGCACTGATCACCACAACACCAATAGTGACCCCCTTTGCAGTGAATGTTGTTCTCAGTATATATACTCATCATCTCTCCTGCACTTTTGCCTTTGCAGATTTAGAAGCCCCTTCAAATGAAATCATCATAGCCAACATATTTGTCCACATTGCTACATCCAAAGCCCATCTCCACCAGTGCATTCAACAGGCAAACTCCTGCTTGGTTGGCTTTGCTACCAGATATCTGGGGCACAATCAGGATTTCATGGACTACACCACTGGTTTCGAAGAGCTGGGTCATGTTCAAGAGGTTCAATCAGAGGCACAGGTAGTGTTACCTGCAAGAGAAATGCTAAATGAGAACATCAGCCTTATTCAGCACTTGGGACTTCCAGAGACTCAGAGCACATTCTTGGTATATATCTATCCAGAGATGAGTATGTGCTGATATGAATACCAGATCTGCATCTTCATCTGTTGTAGAGGGTATTGAAGGTATATAACAATAACAAGTGTACCAGCTGGATAGCTAGTACTAACCTCAAATGAGTTTGAGAGGGAAGTAAACAGATTTAGAAAGGTGTAAGGTTTTTGAGAATATCTGACTACAAGACTTGTGATAAACTCGGAAATTCAATACAAACTCGAAATGCCTCTGACTGATGATTCTACTATTTGCAAGTGCTTTGAAAACTCGTTTAAGTTGCAACTAACAACTTAAGATAATGCCTAACTAGAAAAACTAATCTACTCCTGAATTTCCTAATAACTCTGCCTGATTTGGTCAACTGGACCTTGAATCACCTATGCAGTCACATGACAGGTGCTGGTACAATCAATTTCTTACTAGCTACTTAGCTCTGGTGCCTCATAGCATTTCTTATGACATACTGGTTGAGTTATAGAATTCTTCTGAAGTTTCTTTAATTTCTTAGCAGATATCTTTCTACACTCTAAGTTGGTTTCTATGAACTGAAGGTAATCATTTATATCACTCAAAAATGCTAGATTGCAGACATCACAACCCTATAGCACTCAGAGGCATGGATTCCTCTTGTCTTCCCTTCACTACAGGGCTTCTTTTATATTGTTTTCATAGATACAGAAAAGGAAAGTACTTGGAAGACTTCCAGTATTACAAATACCTATTAGAGTACAAATATGACAAACAGATAATTGGAAAATGGTATAGGTAGTCTCTATTGTACATTGCCAAATGGACAAGCCAGACAGATAAGAAGTTTTCCTGAGTGCTCATAGGTGTAGCTAGGAAGCTATGGATAGTTTCCTTTTTCATAAACTTGAATATTTCTTTATCCATGATTTTCCTGTGGAGTGCTTAGTCAGCTTAGTAGTATTGCACTGCCTTCAATATAGTTTCTTATCAAGCAGTAGTTTGGCTGATGCACTTCCTGTAGCTAGATCACACAGATGGGATGGCATTTTCCTCAGATGCAGCACTTTGTATCTTGGACCTTCTGATCCAGTTGAGACCCTTTCTTTGGCTATCTTTAGCTCAGTCAGAACCATCCTCAGTGCAGAACTCCTATAACTTCCTAAAATGGCTCTATTGTGATAGTGGTGTGGTGAGGTCAAGGGTTCAAATCCCTGCTCAGTATATGGTAGTGGGCAGCTATACTGGGTGGCCAGTCTCATCTGCCATGCCAGTTGACCTAATACCTCTTGTATTGTAGCTTTATAGCTATACTGTTATAGTAGTCTCTTGGTAGTTCCTTAGGGACCTAGCATTAGTTCTTTATTTAATACTAAGTGTGTATTCACAAAAATCAAGTAAATATACATTTATTCTTGATTTATGCATCATACCATGTGTCTAGACCTACCCAGACATTGTCTCTCATCATCCTGGAAATGACCACATCACTTCCACATATTCTCTCCAACAAGAATATTTCTCCACAAATTACAGTCATATCAAAAACAATCTCGATGTCTGATGAAATGCCTTTAAATAGAAGGGGAAAGGCTATTATCATGTTATTACCTACCACCTCATCCAACCCATTGCTGACAGGCTCAGCTTTGTTTGAAACTCAACAAAGGAGATTGAAGACCAGTATTTGGGCCAAACTGTGACTTTCACCACTGAGCAACTTGCTGACTTTCTTAGCATTAGTCCCATCAATACTCTCAAGGCCATATGCAGTGCCATAGAGGCTAGTAACTAAATTCTCTCACAGAGTAACTGGCAGGCCATTCATTGGGGTGCTAGGACAGAGGCTAACAGGTTGCAAATCATTTGTCTGTGGGCCATTGTCTCCACTGATCTCCTTATTACTAATATAGGATAATTATGTTCCCCCAAGAGCTCAGCTGAGGACTGGGTGCTCTCGGCATTTCCCCAAGCTTTGGGAGGAACTGCTTGAGTTTTGCAGGGAGAACCCTAGGATGTTTTCCTTTGTGCACCTCCCTGGAGGATAAGAACGGTGTGGCCACTCTTCAGTGGTCACTGGGTTTCCTGGGGGCCCTTTTGGGTTCCTGAGGGGTCTGGCATTGGCAGCTGATGGGGGCTGTGCTAGTTGCACCTTAGCGCTCATCACCTGCATTGTGCAGAGATGGGGGTGAGGGACTTTACCTGCTCTTTGTCCACCTCTGGGTGTAGGGAGAGCATATTTTGGGTGTAGGCTGCCATATTCAGCTGAGCTGTGGGGGATCTCAGTTCTTTGTAGAGTAATTGTAGCATACTATTGTAGTCATTGTGACTGGACTGCTATCGTGCACCGGTATATAAATTTCTGAGTTAAAAAAAAAAAAAAAGAGAACTGGGTACTCAGAATGACCTGTGCCCAGCACAATAAGATAGTTAAAATGAACTACAGTGCAAAGGCACAACAGAAGAAGTGTGCTACAAAGAATTCAGGCACTGAATAGTATACATAGTCTGTAGATTGAAATTTATATTCTTATGGTCAAGTTTAAATACAATCATTTTGTTGACCTTGTCCACTCATGGCAGCCTTCACTCCAGGTCCAGACCTCCCAGAGCTCTGATCCCCAGCTGATCTTGACTAAACATTCTCTGCACTATAGTGGGAAACTGCAATTGTGCTCTGAACTCAGCACAGAGATCACAATCGATTATCCTTGCAACAAAGCACATTGACTGGGTGGATGCATCTGGCAATGAGAGTGAGTACTCACAAAGAAATACAAGAGTAAAGAGCTTACCATCAGTAATTTCAGCATTCCAATTGGATACCACCTTCTATCCTCCAGTACACTGTCCAGACCATTCACTGTCTTGTTTTCCTGTTGGAAGAAGCCAAAACTGCTCTGGGAGATCCACCTGATGCACTTGTTCCTTCTGTGATCCAGAGAAGGATGAATGGAAAGCGGAAACACCCTTGAATTGATCTTGATCTCAACTTTCTTCAAACAGTGAACCAAAGAATGCTGCCAACCAAGATAAAGAGGCATTTAGAGACTGCCAAAGGGTACACAGTCAGCACAGGGACAATTTGGTAGAAGTTATTAGAGCATGGACTTGCAAAACTGCAGGCTCCAGTATTTGATAGGCAGGTTGATAAAGGTGATAATGTAATGCTTATATGTTCCAGCACCCACAGGACTGCATACAACCAGACAGAAATCACCAACAAGGAACTAGATTAGTGTTTGAGGGAGCTCCTACTTTCTTTTGCACAATACAATGGCCACTCCATGACTCAGGGCTTGATCCACAGTTGGGGAATCTATGTCTCAAGACAGCATGCAGAGGAGTCAAGAGATTGTGTTCAGGGCCTTGCAAGGATATTTGAGCATATAACCATCATCTACAGAAGGTACAAAGTTGCTGGGACCAACTCTCTGTGGCACCATGATGGTCAACATGGTATGTCACTGTTCTGATAAGACTGTGACCTGCAAAGTTCATTGTTGACTTAGGATTGATCAAATATAAGTTAGTTATCCATGGCTTCATCGATGGCAAAACACACTTTGTGACTAGATTACACATTCACAACAACAATCATGCTAGTAGTGTGCTTGATCTCTTCCTGGATGCTGTAGCAGCCTATGGTCTCCCAAGCCAAGTGAGAGGGGATTATAGTACAGAAAACATTCAAGTTACAGAGTACATGGAAACCATTCATGGTCCAAACAGAGGTTCATATTGCTGGGGGAGGTGTGTATACAACTGACATATCAGTATAGTCATTTAATGTGATTCTGTTACTAGGAGTGTACACAACATGTGCATTGAACATCTCTGAGTTGATATGAAGAAGGGGTTTGTCAACAAGTAGCAAGAATTTTTCCTCCACCTCTCCACCGAATGTGGTCTCATTCCAGAGTATCCAAATCATATTTAGCTCCTGCACCATGTTTTCCTTGATCAGATAAATCAGAAGGCTGAAGAATGGTGCAGTATGTGGAATGAACACCCACTGTCCATTCCAGGAGTTGGAAATGACTCTCCTGCACTGATGTATACATTGAGTCCTGGTCTTCATAGTCTGTGAGGATGGGAACTTGATGATATAGAGGAGGTTGAATGGGACTATGGAGTGGAACATGAGAGACTGCTCAGAGGGGTCAGAGTGGAAGGATATTCAGATGATATGTGAGATGGTACCAATGATGTCCAAGAAATCGATCCTTTGCCTCGTGATGACCACTGACCAATTCCAAGTAATGTCCCATGTGAACCACCAAATTGCCCACTTACATCTGAGAAAGTAGAGATCTTTGACTATTATCTCCACCAGGCAGTGGATATACAGTCACAGGATGAAGAGACATATGTGTTTCAGTAGTTAGAGGCAATTCAATTGTATGGATGAGTTCTGCAGCTACCAAATGACATAGCACTTGTAGCTCACAATCAAGCTTGAAACAATCAAATGAAATAATAATTTAAAACAAGTGGATCTCTACATAATAGAGCATTAGACAGGTAACTTGAAACATGCTACAGGTCTTGCAGAATAAGATCATTGATTTTACTGTAAAGTTCTAAGCCCTTCCTCCAGTGTGTATCCTTCTCTTCCTGCTTTTGCTAGTACAGATCTGCATTTGTCTTTGCTAGGTCAGGTTTATCCTGGAATTCATTATCTACAAACCTGAACAAGTTACCAGCTGCATAAAATGTGATAGAAGCCCTTGTGTCATTCTTCCAAATGGGTATGTTGCTATGCCATAGGCATGCTGATGGAATAAGAAGGCAGGCACTGGGTGAAAATTCCTCATTACCAATACAGGATAATTACGTTCCCCTAGGAGCTTAGCTGAGGACTGGGTGCTCAGAATGACTTGTACCTAGCACGATCAGATGGTTAAGATGAACTACAATGCAAAGGCATGACAGAAGAAACATGCTACAAAGAATTCAGACACTGAATAGTGTATATAGTCTGTAGATCAAACTTTAGATTTCCACGGTCAAGTTCAAATATGACTGTTTTGTTGATGTTGTCTACTCTGTCACTTATGACAGCCTTCACTCCAGGTCCAGACCTCCCAGAGCTCTGATCCCCAGCTGATCTTGACTAAACATTCTCTGCACTATAGTGGGAAACTGCAATTGTGCTCTGAACTCAGCACAGAGATCACAATCGGTTATCCTTGCAACAAGGTGCATTGACCTGGTAGATGCATCTGGCAATGGAAGTGAGTACTCACAAAGGAATACGAGAGTAAAGAGCTTACCATCAGTAATTTCAGTATTCCAATCTGATATCACCCAACACCCTTCAGCACACTGTCCAGACCATTCACTGTCTTGTTTTCCTGTTGGAAGAAGCCAAAACTGCTCCAGGAGATTCCCCTGATGCACTTGTTCCTTCTGTGATCCAGAGAAGGTCAAACAGAAAGTGGGGACACCCTCAAATTGATCTTGACCTCAACTTTCTTCAAACAGTGAACCAAAGAATGCTGCCAACTAAGATAAAGAGGCATTTAGAGACTGCTGAAGAGTACACAGTCAGCACCAGGACAATTCGGCAGAGATTATTGGAACACAGTCTTGCAAAACTGCAGGCTCCAGTATTTGACAGGTAGGTAGATGAAGGTGGTAACACCATACTTATACATTCCAGCACCCACAGGACTGCATACAACCAGACAGAAATTACCAACGAGGAACTAGATCAGTATTTGAGGAAGCTCCTACTTCCTTTTGCACAACACAACAGCTGCTCCATGACTCAGAGCTTGATTTGCAGTCAGGGAATCTATGTCTTGAGACAGCATGTGGAGGAGTCAAGAGATTGTGTTCAGGGCCTCACAAGGGCATTTGAGCATGTAACCATCACCTGCAGAAGGTACAAAGTCACTGGGGCCAACTCTCTGTGGCACCATGATGGTCAACATAGTACATCGCTGTTCTGATAAGACCATGACCTGCAAAGTTCATTGTTGACTTAGGATTGATCAAATATAAGCTAGTTATCCATGGCTTCATCAACAGCAAAACATGCTTTGTGACTGGGTTACACGTTCACAACAACAATCATGCCAGTAGTATGCTTGATCTCTTCCTGGATGCTGTAGCAGCCTATGGTCTCCTAAGCTGAGTAAGAGGGGATCATGGTACAGAAAAAATTCAAGTTGCAGAGTACATGGAAACTATTCACGGTCCAAATAGAGGTTCATATCTCTGGAGGAGGTGTGTATACAACTAACATATTGGTATAGTCACTTAACATGATTCTGTTACTAGGAGTGTACACAACACACACATTGAACATCTCTAGGTTGATGTGAAGAAGGGGTTTGTCAACAAGTGGCAAGAATTTTTCCTCTGCCTCTCCACTGAATGTGGTCTTGTTCCAGAGTATCCAGATCATATTTGGCTCCTGCACTATGTTTTCCTTGATCAGATTAATCAGGAGGCCAAAGAATGGCATAGTATGTGGAATGAACACCCACTGTCCATTCCAGGAGTTGGAAATGACTCTTCTGCACTGATGTATGCATTGAGTCCTGGTC
Source organism: Leucoagaricus sp. SymC.cos (assembly GCA_001563735.1). Classification (NCBI taxonomy): domain Eukaryota; kingdom Fungi; phylum Basidiomycota; class Agaricomycetes; order Agaricales; family Agaricaceae; genus Leucoagaricus; species Leucoagaricus sp. SymC.cos. The sequence goes on from KQ962662.1 coordinate 66,527, forward strand.
TTCATGGTCTGCGAGAATGGGAACCTGACGATATAGAAGATGTTGAACAGAACTATGAAGTAGAACATGAGAGACTGCTCAGAGCAGTCAGGGTGGAAGAATACTTAGATGATACATGAGATAGTACCAATGATGTTCAAGAAATCGATCCTTTGTCTTGCGATGATCACCAACCAATTCTAAGTAACATCCCATGTGAACCACCAAATTGCCCACTTACATCTGAGAAGGTAGAGATCTTTGACTATTACCTCCACCAGGGAGTGGATATGCAGTCACAGGATGAAGAGACACATGTGTTTTAGTGGTTAGAGGGAATTTGATTGTATGGATGGGTTCTGCAGCTGCCAAATGACATAGCACTTGTAGCTCACAATCAAACTTGAAATAATCAAATGAAATGATGATTTAAAACAACTACATGATAGAGCATTAGACAGGTAACTTGAAACATGCTACAGGTCTTGCAGAATCAGATCATTGATTTTACTGTAAAGTTCTAAACCCTTTCTCCAGCATGTATCCTTCTCTTCTTGCCTTTGCTGGTACAGATCTGCATTCATCTTTGCCAGGTCAGGTTCATTCTAGAACTCATTATCTACAAACCTGAGCAAGTTCCCAGCTGCATAAAACATGATAGAAGCCCTTGTGTTATTCTTCTGAACAGGTATGTTGCTATGCCCTAGGCACACTGACGGAATAAGAAGGCAGGTGCCAGGTGGAAATTCAACAACCATTCCAAGGTCATGGAGTACAAAATGGCCTCCCTCTTCAGGATCAAAATCACCAAAGGCTACCACCACACATTAGCCAAAGGCAAGGTTATTACAATCTCAGTGGGGAACTGTACAGACTCTGGGTAGATAGCTCTTTGTAGTTCCAGGATAAACCACTCCCTCAGAGAAGGTTGGAAATCGATCGCTATATCCTGGTCAAGCACAAACCTTTTCCATGTGCATCTGGTAATATTGGAGAGCCTAGGGCTGAAAATACCAAGGGAACCTATCCCTTTTCATAATTAGATTGCTGCAATGGCTGAAAAAAAAGTGTGGTATCTTACCTTCAGAGAACCTTCTTATCTGCTTAAATGCCTTGTGCTTCTCCAGCTCCTCATCTAGATCTACCACCTTTTTGTTATGATGAAGCTCATAGATCTTATCAATGCCTGGTGCATAAGTTACACCAGTATCAATAGTTGGATAGGTACCCCTGTGATAGTCCCTGCTAGTCTTGGGCCAATTTTCTATTGGACCCATATGCTTTTGCTGCCTCATCATAACTTCAAAAAAGTCGTGACTATCCACAACATAGAACTCATCATCAGGTTGACCTGCTAGTACACCAAAGACCATTTCATCAGAATCAATTAGGGACATTGGATCAAATCCTGAGACAATAAGTCAGTACCTTGTTTCACCAGAGAAACATTCAAAGACTTACTGTTCCACTTGACTAGTGTGTATCCAGCATCAAGGTACACATCCCTCATGACCTTTGAAGGATTTTGTACACCAGGTTTCTTCTTGGCACTCTTGTAGGCAGCCTTTGCCTTCTCAGCGATGTGAGTCACCTCAGCATCCATAGACTTGTTCTTTACATGATATCCACCCTATTTGACATCGACACCCTCAACTATGCAGAAATTGGTGGCCTCAATCAGCGAAGATCCACGGAGTATCTCTGCACATTCAGACTCAGAGACAAGGCTGCCATTCTCATCCCTCTGCTCCTTCCTCCTCCTCTCCAGGATACGATGATGCTCACCAGCATTCGGGCCTGGGACTTTTGGCAGAAGCTTGTGCTTCTGTAGATTGGCCTTCTTTCAACAATCTTTTGCCTCATTTCATTTGGACTTTGCTGGTCTCATTCCTAGCTTCTTTGCCTCTCACTCTCACTCTTCTCGTCTCCTCTCCTGCTGTTTGTGCTCTCTACAATGAATGCCATCATTTGGTCCAATCATCACCTTTGTGTGTGACTCATAATCAGAGAGGTCTGGCTTTCATTCTTGACACTTCCTTCCCTGCTGCTTAGGTTCCATGTAATCAATCCCTCCATTATCACTGAGGTCAATCTCACACTCTTCCTCATCACTTTCCAAATCAAAAGTGAGAGCCTTGGAGAGTGTTCTGACATTTCTGTTGTCAAGGCATGTACAGAGTCTTTGTACAAGTGTCTTCAGCATCCTGGTACTCATGGGCAAAGGCTGAATAGCTGTGACTTCTATGGGCTCCAGAGAAGCTTTGGGAGGGGCTGTTTGAGATGTTTTGGCTTTCACTGAAGGGCGGTACTTGCTTTTACCAGCATATTCATCTATCACTGACAGTTGTGGACAAAATTCAAATTCATTACCATACAGCAAGTATACTATCGTATACTTGTCACACTTAGCATAGCAAAAGTTATCACTGACGGTTGTGGACAAATTTTCTAAAAGCCATGTTCTGGTAAGTATACTTACTGTGACACCCTGATGATTACTTTTGATAAGTATACTTACCATCAATATGCTGCTATGTGGGGAAATCAATGGGACATCCAGCTGCTGCCTGCCTTTTGAGAAATGGTATCCTCAACTGCAGGCCTCAGAGCTTGAATAACAGTCTTTGATCTCATATATAGTATCTCGTTTGCTGTATCTTTGAGTTTATGAGGAGAATATACCCTTTTCTCTCTGACCCGGCCATTAATTAAGCCCCAGAATGTCCTCAAGAACAGCTACAGAGCTCTGAGGTAAGCTTTTGAACTGTCAAGGTGTAATAAAGCTACTTCTTGTTGTGTATATATCCTTTCAGACTTATCTCCTTTCCATCTCACATATTACATAAGTCTCTCTTTTTTATCCTCACATAGTCTTTCATCTACCTCAGTCTCGTTCTACGATACTGAGGTGAGAATACTTTATTATATGGACAGAATATCATTACTTATTATATCTTGTAGTGTTATCTCATCACTCTAGGTATTCCCAATATATTCTCAGTCTCATTCTACGATACTGAGTGTTATCTCATCACTCTAGATCCCTGCTGCTCATTTCAACAGGTTATGGGCCCCGCCTGCCTATAATTCAAGATTAGACTCATATCACACATACATTCACATTCCTTTTCACACCAACACTCCTTCGATTAACTCCCACAATGTCTGATCCTACTGGATCTTCTCAGATCAGTGGATCTAATAGACTCTTTGACATCCCATCACTCAAAAATGATGGCTCCAACTTCCAGACATGGAAGTTCCGGATCTCAACAGTTCTCAAACTACGAGGGCTGATGGGGCTTGTAGATGGTTCTGAACACCGTCCTGACCCCAATACAATTGCTGACATTGTCACTAATCAAACTGACATCAATAACTGGGATCATCGTGATATGGAGGCTAAGGCTCAGCTTACTTTGTCTGTGAAAGATGAACCCTTAAGTGGTGTTATTCATGCAACATCAGCTGCAGACGTCTGGGATAAACTTAATTGTCGTTACGAAGGAAAAGGTCAAAATACTGTAGCATACCTCATTAAAGAGATCTTCCGTGCATCTCTCTCTGATGAAATGCCTATGGAACCACAGCTCAACGACATCCGTCACAAAGCATATATCCTCAAAACGCTTGGTGAACCCATCTCTGACTCCGTTGTTGCACATGCTATGCTCCTCGCTCTCCCCAACACTTACTCCACTCTTCACACCATTCTTAACTCCAGCCCTGCCACTGCTGCAGGTTCTTCACTCTCCACCGACGTTGTTATCACTCAAGTCCTTACCGAAGAGAAGAATGCCAAACTTGGCAACTCTCAGGTCACCTTCCTGGCCCATGGTAAAGGAAGGAGTAAATCTTCCCACAAGCCTAACTCGGACGGAGACAAGAAGAAGAAGCTGAAGTGTGATTACTGTAAGAAGAAAGGTCATATCAAACCAGAATGTCAGAAGATGAAAGCAGATCTGGCAGCTAAAGTGGACACTAAGGGAGAGAGAAAGGACGGAGATATATCAGCAAAGGTAGCGGTGGTGAAGGAGAACTTGGAGGAAACGATTTGTCTATTCATGGCAAAGGCTTTGGCTAGTAGGAATGACATGATGTCAAAATGGGTGGTTGACTCAGGTGCATCATCGCACATGAGCTCTTGTTGGGACTGGTTTATCACTTATGAGGATCTTCGAGAACCTCGTCATGTATGGTTGGGTGATGAACAATTCATCCTTGCTGTTGGTACTGGTCAGGTTCAAGTTAAACTCTCCGTTAATGGCCAAGAAATCAACTACATCATTCC
>KQ962662.1:85327-102760 GCA_001563735.1 Leucoagaricus sp. SymC.cos
TTAGTAGAATAATACTGGACATGCTCCCGAAAAGTGAGCTGTCTGTCAAAATAGAAACCCAAATACCACCAAAACAGCTTGGGATGGAGAGGAGTGTCTCCAGTATATGGGGCATAACCCAGGTCAATAGGCGGATTATCATCCCCCTTACAACACGAAAAATGAAAGAGTTCAGACTTGTCATGCTTGAGGACAAGCCCAAATACCACAAACAAATCAAACATAAACCTGTAAGCGCCACGAAGGTGCACCAGGTTGTCGGCCAGCTTCCTGGCCTGGGCAATGAGAGTACCATCATCCACATAAGAGAGAACATCACACTCCAAGTGCGACGCCCTCAAGTCGAAAATCTTGAGCACAGGCACAAGATAAATTGCAGAGAGGACAGGAGAGAGGGCCGACCCTTGCCCAACCCCCACATCTGCATCATAGGAACCAGAGGAGAAGGAATTCCAAAGATACTTGGTCTTCCACCCCACAAGATAAGAAGCAAAGAACTGGCGCACATTCACCGGGAAGCCTTGCCACGCTAAAATTACCATGAGCATATCATGGTTCAATGATGGGAAGAACTAAGTGATGTCAAAAGCAACAACACTCATCTTGAGTCCCCTAGCCCACCCGGCCTTGACCAAGTGAGTAAGGAATAAACCAGCATCCTCGGTCGACCACTGCTGAATACTGCTGAGCTGATTAGAGTGAAAGATGCCATATTTGACACTGTCAAACTGAAGATGCCTGGACAGCATCTTCTCAATAAGCTTCCCAAGCATATTAAGCAGAATGACATGATTGAATACCTTCAACTGTATTGAGGTCTCCTTCAGCCCAATCTGCAGCTCTGGCTCTATTGATCCAGGAACAGTGGAAGCAGGCTCTGCTGCAGTAACCTTGTCAACAGAGGATGATACAGGAGTGGCAGGGATTGTTTTTTGGGAGGAAGATTCCATTGCAGTGGTCACTATTGTGGTAGTGATAGTCAACTGAGGGGAGAATGATCCAGATATCAGGTCCTCTTCTTTGATTCTGTCCCCCAGCTGATGATCTGTGTTTTCCATGGGAGGCCAGCAATTCCACTCATTGTGGAAGGTATCATAGGATTGAACACCATAGTGAGAATATTCCAACAAAGTATCAACACAGTCTTCAACAGCTACTGCTCGTGGTCTGAAAACATCACTTGCACTCCATTCCCATACATACACCGTCACTTTCTTAGTTGGCACTTGGTTCTCCCTCTGAAGTTGTTTAGCTCAAGCCTCTGTTGTCTCCTTTTTGACAATTTTCTGATTGTTCTTTGCTCATTTTTTGGTGAAATTCTCAAACATCTCTGTCATGATCTTGAACCATTCTGTTTTCTCTGCTACTCACAAAAGAATATCTGTTTTGCCATCACATTGAGGATCTCAAATGAGACTATGATTAGAAGTTTCCATGACATTGTTATCTGGGGGTGTCAGAAATTCAAAGTCTTATGAGCTAGTGTGTGCTCCTTCAAAGGATGGCCAAGATATCTCCACATTGGAGATATTCTCCATTTCCTCTGGGCTTGGTCAAATCAGAAATGAGCTCCATTCCATCTCCTCCCTTGAGCTCTATCAGTACCAAACCAGTATGTTCTGCTCAATGAACCAACCTGCTGGTGGTTGATCCTGTCTATCATGAGGATTGTGAATAAATACCCCCAACTTGCTCAATGTCTCAGAAACTATGCAGGAGAAGAGTGCAGCAAAGGACGTCAATTTCTCACTATTTTTGTAGCTTCTCCACAGCTTGTATATACCATACCAGCAGAGTGATTCCTTCTACCCCTTGTGATGTCCTTCAAGTCATCCAATAGAGCAAACCAGTCCATATGGCAAACAAGTCTCAACTCTCTTTCACATGCTTGAGGGCAACCTCTTCAGTAGCATAGGCCTTGTCATATCTCCAACTGTAAGGTGGGAATGGTCCTAGATAGCTGAAGTTATTCTTCTCCCCCAGATGTTTAGTCATGTCACATAACAGTCAATCAAGTACATTCCATATATTCAACAACTGGCTGTGGAGCTTGAAGCCCTCAAAACTCATTCAGTACATATTTTTGGGAAGGGTGGAGAGCAAATCAAACCAGACACCTGCATATAGCACAGGTTAGCATGGTACAAAAGCCAACCACTCAGTTCTAGCATTCTACCAGTGCAAATGGAATTTGAGGAGTAAAATATTTTGTCCCAGTACTCCCATACATGGCCTGGCATGATTGAAGCAGATTAGAATATAAGAGAGTGAGGAAATGGTGATGTTGGGCTGGTTGTGAAGGGACAGGCCAAAGGTGATCTTCAGGTTGTAGACCTTGTACTAGTGTCCCCAACAAGAAACCTCTTGCATATGTTGGTGAGCAGAGCTTGACAGTCTGGGTTCTCTCAGTCAATCAGCCACTGCTTGAATCCTGTATACCAATCATTCCAGGCACTCCCAAAATGACTGATTGCCAGGGACATTGAAGGTATATGTAGACCAAGCCAATGAGAATCTACTAGGGAGATATAGCCACATTAGCTTACTATGTCTCAAGGTTTAATTTTTGTTCACTCATGTACATGAAACTGCCATCGAGAAAAAGAAGACAGCTGGAGGGAGAAAATATGTTGCAAGAACTATCAATTAGACAATGATAATCTTGCTTGATAGTGGTACTGACTCGCATATGTGAGCATGCTCAAGGCCAGACCTGGCTTGCAGTTTGAACTGAAGCTGTGGAGAGGATGTGGTAAAAATCTAAGATTGTGGTTAGGCATTGAATGCAGGTGAACATAAAGAAACACCCACACCCAGAGTCATGTGCTTTCATTTAATGGGTGTTAATCCATCACCACTTGTCTCTCTTCTCTAATTGATGACCTCTGGCCACCCCTACCTCCCGTCCTAAACTTGAACTCACAAAGGCCTATAAATATCCAACAACAACTGCCTCGATGCCTAGTTTGACTTAAACACTATCAGAAACACCAACCAACATTCTATGTCATGTCCAACCACCTACCTTAAGACTCAGAAATACCAACCAACCCTCTATGCTATGTCTGACAGCCTCTATTGAGACTATCAACAATACAGACAAATGCGCTATACCATGTATGATGTCAATCTGCACTTATAACTTGAATGTTTTGGGCCAGGTTTTGGCCCAGGTTTTGTATTAATGTGCTGCATTACTGACTGCCTCCTTTAGTGTTATCTTTATTCCTTGGAGCACCAAGGATGATACTTCTATAGTCTCTTGGACATCCAAGGGCCTGCTATATTTGCCTTGGAAAACCAAGGCCTTGTACCTTATTGCACTTAGTATCATGTTCTTAGGGCTTTTAGTTAGTTTAGTCTGTAGTCTTTTTTTTTTTTTTTTTTAAATCATAAATTTGTATAGCAGTGTGTGATAGCAGTCTGCTCCCAGGTTATAGATTCCCAGAACTATGATAAATACATGTCACAAGTGATACTACATACTATAAAGCTATAGCCAATCCCACAGATGTCCATATCTACTTGAGTCCAATTTTCCTGCCCTCTAGCCACTGGCTGAATGACAAGTACTTGACCTTATGAACATGATCAGAAGGTGTTCAGCAGTTGCACTAATGCTAGAATGCTGCCCTATCCTGATACTTGTCCTCCTGCCTCTTGGAAGTTGCACCTAATGTGGCCATTCATGCCTCCCAGTCCTGATTAGCCCTGCAGGCCAACCAGTCCTGGTCAAAACAGTGTTGCCAGTATGGGCACTTTTGGTTGCTCATGCTGTGCTCACCACCACAGTTCACACAGTGAGCAGTGTGAGAGCATGGGGCTCCCTCAATGGTTGCTGGCACAGGAGGGTTAGCTAAAGGATTGCCCCAACAACAACTAGCAAGAAGGTGATGGTTGGCCTCAGAATGAGGACCAGTGCACCACAGACAACATGGAGCCTGCAACCTGCAGGAGCAAGTGGAGTGCCTCCAGTGCCAGCAGCACTGACACATGGAGACACCAGCATGAGACTGGGCCACCTGTATAGGGCAGGAGGCTGGACTGAACTGGAAGGAAGAGTTGATCAAGTGCTTCTGCTAAGTGCCTGACTGGGAGTCAACAATGTCAAACTAGACTGTAGCTAAGTCTGAACATGTGGAGTTTCACATAACTCAAGGAGAGTTCATGAGAACAAAGGAGGAGGCCATGTGTGACCTAGCCATGACCCCCTTCACATAGTCCAAGTCCACAGGAGTAGTGGTACCTAGAAGGAAATAAGGAATGCCCACAATCTTAAGATAAGACTGCAATGTTGGAAGAGAAGCCTGGACCTGGTGGCCCAGATGCTTGTGAACAGGGGAAGCGACCAGCTGAATTTCTTCAGCAGTTGTGACACAGGAAGTGAGAAGAGAGATCTCCCTATAAGCAGCAATGCAAGAGTCAACCTGAAGGTCACTCTTGGCCAGAGTATAGTTAGCTATGCCAACTAGAGAAGGAAAAGCTGAGGCAGAAACCACTACCTCAGACTTGACAAGGATCTGGCACTGAGAGGAGCCAGAGACAGTAGACTTCACCTTCTTCTTAGAAGGAAGGGGAGGAATGGAGGCCTGATGTATCACAATGATGTAATCAGACAGAAGATCAGGGACTGTCTTGGCCAGATTGACCAAAGTGGTGATATCATAAACAGTGTCGGCATAAGATCTCTTGGAGATTGAAGCTGAGGGGGGAGCAGGGTGCTTCAGAGACCTAGGCAGCCTAGGAGGAGCAGGGGCAGAGTGGGAAGCTGAGGGATGGGCAGTGGCCCCAGACAGAGGCACACATATGGAAGGGAGAGGCACTCAGACAGCTAACTCAGCTGAACTATGGGTAGTGGCAGGGGCCAGAGGTGGCCAGGAGACTAGGGAGGCCAGGTATGACTGCATATCCTGGCAACCCTGTAAGGAGGAAGAGAAAGGTAGCATATGCCAGCCCTTCTCAGCGAAACTGCCCACTAAGACAGTGAGTGAATATGAAAGTTGAGCCTTGTCACCCTCAACAGCCCAGGCCTTATCACCTCAGGAAGCAAGAGCAGCAGCAATATCATAGACAGCCCCAAGCAAATGCTTAGAGTTGTCAGCAGAAGGAATGTCCTTGCCTAGAGGAACTATGCCAGGATGAAAAGTAGGGACACAAGTAGGAGTGGGGGTGAATACTGGCTCAGCACCAGTGGGAACAATGTAGGATGTGGGGGTAAGAGTATCCCCTGGAACCTGAATGGGAGCATGGGGGTTAGAGGCAACCCTCAGCATATGAGGTGTAAGGCCAGCTTGTGAGGTGTTACAGCAAGCATGATGACCTGGACGAGGCATGGACATAGGGGATTCCAGCTCAGAGGGAGCAGGCATAGTAGGAGAGGACATCTTAGAGTCCCTCACTCCAGCAGTTGCAATCTCCATATCAAAACCTGTGTCTATGGCCCAGGAGAGATGTGATGGGCCAGCCTGACTGCCACTGGGATTGTCAGACATAGCATAGAAAATGTATTACAAAATTAGAATAAACTGATAGTAACAGTACATGAGAAAGAAGGGCCTGGTTTAGTCTGTAGTCTGAGTTCTCTCTTGAAGTCCCGACTCTCAGGCCAGCTGCAAATTGCTCCATCTGGACATTCAGATAAAGTACCTGGTGTAAGGTCAGAAATAGTGCACCTTAAAGCTATCACAGAGACAGGCTAACAAAGTGTGTAGTTACTGCAGTAGATGCAGTTTAATCTGCCATGTCATGCAACATTGACCTTACAAGTATAATGAATTAGTTTATTTTCCCCATGCCATTGAGATTGCTCACTTACTCTTTCAAGAGCTGAAAGCTTGGACAGATTGCCAGTTAGGTCAATGAAATAATTAAGATCAGTTTCATTTCTTTTTGGGTTGTTAATTCGCTTGGGACTCGATTATATTTGTTAGCAATATATGTGCCATGCATGTAACTTCTATGTTTAGTAGATTGCTACATGAGGCTACTGTATTCCCTTGATCATATGTTATTCTCGATCATTGATCGAGATTTTGAGTGATCAGCAACATTTGAAATCATATTGTCTGTAGACTGCATCGTATCATAAGTCTATCCTTATTTATAGCAATTCTGCTGCTCACCTAAGTGTTATGACTTTCAGGCACTCTTGTTACATGTAATTCTCTATGCATACAGGCTTATAAAACTGATAGAGGAGCCAACTTTGGTTTTGATGATTTGAACTGACTTACTGGACACTGACTGTGTTATGTCCAACCACTTTATAGTCTACACACATTTCAACAGTCAATCTAGACAAGCAGGCAAAAGATTATGCTGTGGAGGGGTCTATGACTGATACTGCAGTCCCAACTCCTGAAACAGTTGTATCCTTGCACCCAAAGAGTCCTCGCTGATGGCTTCCTCTGATTCTTTCAAGCAGTACACACTTTGTAAGATGAGAACAAGAGACTCCTACTATCTGACAGGAGGGCTAATAGAGAAACTGAACAGACACACTCAGGACATGAATATGCCAGTGAAAGCAAGTACCACCTTTCAGTGAAAGCCAAAACATCTCAAACAGCCCCTCCCAGAGCTCCTCTGGAGCTCATAGAAGTCACAGCTATCCAGCCTTTGTCTATGAGCACCAGGATGCTGAAGACACTTGTACAAAGACTCCATACATGCCTTGACAACAGAAACGTCAAAACACTCTCTGAGGTTCTCACTTCTGATTTGAAAAGTGACAAAGAAGAGTGTGAGCTCAACCTCAGCAATGATAGAGGGATTGATTACACAGAACCTAAGCAGCAGGGGAGGAAGTATCAAGAACAGGAGCCAGACCTCTCTAATTACGAGTCACACATAAAGACGATGATTGGACCAAATGATGGTGTTCATCATAGAGAGTGCAAACAGCAGGAGAGGAGATGAGAAGAGCAAGAGTGAGAGGCAAAGAAGCTAGGAATGAGACCAGCAAAGTCCAAATAAAATGAGGTAAAAGATTATTGAAAGAAGGCCAACCTACAGAAGCACAAGCTTCTGCCAAAAGTCCCAGGCCTGAATGCTAGTGAGTATTATCATATCCTGGAGAGGAGGAGGAAGGAGTAGAGGGATGAGAATGGCAGCCTTGTCTCTGAGTCTGAACATACAGAGATACTCTGTGGATCTTTGCCAATTGAGGCCACTGATTTCTGTATGGTTGAGGATGTTGATGTCAAATAGAGTGGATATCATGTGAAGAACAAGTTTATGGATGCTGAGGCAGCTCACGTCACTGAGAAGGCAAAAGCTGCCTACAAGAGTGCCAAGAAGGAACCTGGTGTATGAAATCCTTCAAAGGTCATGAGGGATGTGTACCTTGATGCTGGATACACACTAGTCAAGTGGAACAGTAAGTCTTTGAATATTTCTCTAGTGAAACAAGGTACTAACTTATTGTCTCAGGATTTGATCCAATGCCCCTAATTGATTCTGATGAAATGGTCTTTGGTGTGCTAGCAGGTCAACCTGATGATGAGTCCTATGCTGTAGATAGTCACAACTTTTTCAAAGTTATAATGAGGTAGTGAAAGCATATGGGTCCAATAGAAAATTGGCCCAAGACTAGCAGGGACCATTGCAGGAGTTTCTATCCAACTATTCATACTGGTACAACATATGCACCAGGTGTTGATAAGATCCATGAGCTTCATCATAACAAAAAGGTGGTAGATCTAGATGAGGAGCTGGAGAAGCACAAGGCATTTAAGTAGATGAGGAGGTTCTCTGAAGGTAAGATACTGTACTTCTTTTTCAGCCATTATAGCAATCTAATCATGAAATGGGATAAGTTCCCTTGGTATTTTCAGCCTTAGGCTCTTCCAATATTATCAGACACACACAGAAAAGGTTTGCACTTAACTAGAATATAGCAATCGATTTCCAACCTTCCCCAAGGGAGTAGTTTATCCTGGAACCACAAAGAGCTATCTACCCAGAGTCTGTACAGTTCCCCACCAAGATTGTAATAACCTTGCTTTTGGCTGGTGTGTGGTGATAGCCCTTGGTGATTTTGATCCTGAAGAGGGAGGCCATTTTGTACTCCATGACCTTGGGATAGTTATTGAATTTCCACCTGGTGCTTGCCTTCTTATTCCATCAGCATGCCTATGGCATAGCAACATACCCATTCGGAAGAATGACACAAGGGCTTCTATCACATTTTATGCAGCTGGGAACTTATTCAGATTTATAGATAATGAGTTCCAGAATGAACCTGACCTAGCAAAGATGAATGCAGATCTGTACCAGCAAAGGCAAGAAGAGAAGGATACACACTGGAGAAAGGGTTTAGAACTTTACAGTAAAATCAATGATCTGATTCTGCAAGATCTGTAGCATGTTTCAAGTTACCTGTCTAATACTCTATCATGTAGTTGTTTTAAATCATCATTTCATTTGATCATTTCAAGCTTGATTGTGAGCTACAAGTGCTATGTCATTTGGCAGCTGCAGAACCCATCCATACAATCAATTCACCTCTAACCACTGAAACACATACATCTCTTCATCCTGTGACTGCATATCCACTGTCTGGTGGAGATAATAGTTGAAGATCTCTACCTTCTCAGATGTAAGTGGGCAATTACACCTCTCTCAGAGATATAAACCTCTGTTTGGACTGCAAATAGTTTCTATGTACTCTGCAACTTAAATATTTTCTGTACCATGATCCCCTCTTACTTGGCTCAGAAGACCATAGGCTGCTACAGCATCCAGGAAGAGATCAAGCACACTACTGGCACCATTGTTGTTGTGAACATATAACCCAGTCACAAAGTGTGTTTTGCTGTCAATGAAGCCATAGATAACTAGCTTATATTTGATCAATCCTAAGTCAACAATGAACTTCACAGGTCATGGTCTTATCAGAACAGCGATGTACTATGTTGACTGTCATGGTGTCACAGAGAGTTGGCCCCAGTGACTTTGTACCTTCTGCAGGTGATGGTTACATGCTCAAATGCCCTTGCAAGGCCCTGAACATGATCTCTTGACTCCTCCATACACTGTCTTGAGACATAGATTCCCCAACTGCAGATCAAGCCCTGAGTCATGGAGTGGCTGTTGTGTTGTGCAAAAGGAAGTAGGAGCTCTCTCAAACACTGATCTAGTTTCTCGTTGGTGATTTCTGTCTGGTTGTATGCAGTCCTGCAGATGCTGGAACATATAAACATGGCTTTACCACCTTCATCTACCTGCTTGTCAAATACTGGAGCCTGCAGTTTTGCAAGTCCATATTTCAATAATCTCTACTGAATTGTCCTGGTGCTGACTGTGTACCCTTCAGCAGTCTCTAAATACCTCCTTATCTTAGTTGGTGGCATTCTTTGGTTCACTGTTTGAAGAAAGTTGAGGTCAAGATCAATTCGAGGGCATCTCTGCTTTCTGTTTGACCTTCTCTGGATCACAGAAGGAACAAGTGCATCAGGGGGATCTCCTGGAGCAGTTTTGGCTTCTTCCAACAGGAAAACAAGACAGTGAATGGTCTGGACAATATGCTGAAGGGTATTGGGTGATATCAGATTGGAATACTGAAATTACTGATGGTAAGCTCTTTACTCTCATCTTCCTTTGTGAGTACTCACTCCCATTGCCAGATACATCCACTAGGTCAATGTGCCTTGTTGCAAGGATAACCAATTGTGATCTCCATGCTGAGTTTGGAGCACAATTGCAGTTTCCCACTGTAGTACAGAGAAGGTTCAGTCAAGATCAGCTGGGGATCAGAGCTCTGGGAGGTCTGGACCTGGAGTGAAGGCTGCCAGAAGTGACAGAGTGGACAATGTCAACAAAACAATTATATTTGAACTTGACCATGGGAATCTAAAGTTTGATCTACAGACTATGTACACTATTTAGTGCCTGAATTCCTCATAGCACACTTCTTCTGTTGTGCCTTTGCATTGTAGTTCATCTTAACCATCTGATTGTACTGGGTACAGGTCATTCTGAGCACCCAGTCCTCAGCTGAGCTCCTGAAGGAATGTAATTGTCCTGTATTGGTAATGAGGAGATCAGTGGAGACAATGGCCTGTAGACAAACAATTTGCAACCTATCAGCCTCTGTCCTGGTGCCTCAAGGAATAGCCTGCCAGTTACTCTGCAAGAGAATTCAGTTACTAGCCTTCATGGCACTACATGTGGCCTTGAGAGTATTGATAGGACCAGTGCCAAGGAAGTCAGCAAGTTGCTCAGTGGTGAAAGCCATAGTTTAGCCCAAATACTGGTCTTGAATCTTCTTTGTTGAGTTCTAAACAAAGCCAAGCCTGTCAGCAATGGGTTGGATAAGGTGGTAGGTAATGACACGATAATAGCCTTTCCCCCTCCATTTGAAGGCATTTCATCAGACATTGAGATTGTTTTTGATGTGACTGCAATTTGTGGAGAAATATTCTTGTTGGAGAGAATGTGTGGAAGCATTGTGGTTGTTTCCAGGATGATGAGGGACAATGTCTGGATAGGTCTAGATACATGATGAAGATGCAGATCTGGTATTCATATTAGCATGTACTCACCTCTGGATAGATGTATACCAGGAATGTGCTCTGAGTCTCTGAAAGTCTCAAGTGCTGAATAAGGTCATTTAGTATTTTTCTTGCAGGTAACAGTACCTGTGCCTCTGATTGAACCTCTGGAACATGACCCAGCTCTTTGAAACTAGTGGTGTGGTCCATGAAATCCTGATTGTCCCCCAGATATCTGGTAGCAAAGCCAACCAAGCAGGAGTTTGCCTGTTGAATGCACTGGTGGAGATGGGCTTTGGATACAGCAGTGTGGGCAAATATGTTGGCTATGGTGATTTCATTTGAAGGCGCTTCTAAATCTGCAAAGGCAAAAGTGCAGGAGAGATGGTGAGTGTGTATACTGAGAACAATGTTCACTGTGGAAGGGCTTGCCATTGGTGTTGTGGTGATTGGTGCATGTGTCACATAATGAAAAAATATTTGCAATATTGTCTTATCACACACTTTGTAATACATTACCTTTGGTTAACATTCTGTCTATGAAGTTTTTGTACATTCAACTGAGCTATTATAGTGGATCTAAGTGAGCTGGAAGCCAGTGCAAGCAGCCAGCAAATGAGGATGGATCCAATGAGTGAAGTGGGGCTCATCTATTGTATCTAAAATCTCCTTAAGCTCTGGCATCACATACAGCTCTGCTTTCCTGAAACAGGCCTAGATTTTGAATGTTTGGGCCATTGTGGCCTGTAGACTTGGGGCAGCAGGAAGCTTGTGCTTCAGTGACCACTGAGGTTGGTTCAGGTACATTTCAAAATGTGAGATCAGTATTGGAACCTACTGCTAAGATCCAGTTGTGTTCAATGGGTAAAAGTTATGAGCCAGTGAACACTTGGAGCAACATAGTCACTCTAAAAGTGCTCTTGATCATATCTTCAGTTGACAATCCTTCAACTGCTATTGCTTCAGTAGTGTCAGGAGGATGGCCAGTGCCATGAAGATAGGCAATCAAGAGATCCTTGAAGATGGTGGCATAGCAAGCTGGCTGATTGGCCTGCCAATCATGAAAAATGTTAATTTGCAATATAACCTCTTCTGTGTCAGAAACTTTGCAACAGAACATGGCACCCAACAGGGAGTGATAGGTGGATGGAGGACTACTGAGTGATGCCCATTCATGGAATGTCTGGGAAAGGTATCAGAGACAGTAGTAAAAGAGGTCAAATGAACCTTACATTAACAAAAGTGATGCTGGATGTTAACAGAAGATTGAAACCACAAATGAATACCTTGAGTCCTGGATTTTCAGTCCCATTCTGAGCAAGATCAAGGAGGACATTGCACATGAAAGACTCCATATAAGCACAATGAACTGCTAGAGTTCATGGTGCAGTAGCCCTGTGGACTTGGTCAATACTGTCAATATGAGTCAAGCTGTGTCCCTATTAATGAGTTCAATGACTTACATCTAGTCCTGTGCTATAGAAAAGAGGAGATAGAGTAACTGGGTCAGATATGGCATCTTCTGGTTTCAAGGACAGCCATGGTTGAAGTGAGATTTCAGCATCTGGATCAAGTTGATATATGACAGGACCCAAGAGCTCAAGAAATGCTGGTCCACAAACAGCAGCAAATACAATCCAAGGGCTTGTTTTGGGAAGACTGCCTAGATGATGTAACACTATGGCAGTGGCAGCTCTGCATTGCTCCCAATATTGTCACTCAACTGCTTTAATCAGCCCAATTGGGAAAAATTTAGGTGTGAAAGCACCAGAGCCCCTTTCACCCCAGTAAGCTATATCACTCAGAATAGACTCTCATAGCTTATGAATGACTGCAGCAGTCACACCAGCTCCAAAAGAGACACTACCCCTATAATTACTGTCAGCTGCATGTAAAAAATAGAGAGAAAGAAAATGTATACAATAATCTGAACACTGTTAAACTTGAGGAGCTCTTTGAAAGAAATGTTCCAGTTACAGGAGTCAACTCCAGCAACTACAGGGGGGTCTACTTGTTCACCACCACTAGATACAAAGACCCTCTGAATGTGACTAATTAGAGCCAGAAGACAAGCTGCTGCAGAGTCAACAGTGTCAGCCCTAATAGAAATGGCTTTATGTTCTTGATCGCTGGAGGCGTCTGAGGATGGCAACTGGTGAACATGAGTATTGATTTGATCCTGCCACTCATGGATGGCTGTAGCAGATGTGACTTGATATTCAGACACCAGTGACAATGGGTTGAGTGTGTTGCTCAGAGTTGGGGGACTAGCAGGAGGATAATAAGGGTCAGGGAGCTAGAGTTCCCAGTCAGATACAGCGATGAGCTCAAGAGGTCACAATGATTGTTCAGAAACTCACCTCAACTCTGGTACATTAGTGAGGACAGGGGTTGTCATCCTCTCTATCATTGTTTTCCCTAGCAGTGTTTTCAAACTCATCATTTAAGAAATCTACTGCAAAGGGATCAGGCATCAATAGACCCTGTCATATTCATGACTTGATAAGTAAAGGTAAGAGGAGATGACAGAAAAGGAATGTACAGATATCTCATGATCAACTGGGTAGAGGCAATCACTAGTACAATAAGTCCCTCCAACTGGTGGGTGATATAAACTAGTGTCCTTGAGGACCTTCCTTCCATAGCAGGTGTCAGCATGACCAGGCTCTAGTATATCACTAAATTGAGGCTCTAAGGAAAGGTCAGCATGGAGAACAACAAATGGTTCACATCACTCATGGAAAAATACAGTATGTGAGTTCATATCTTGTTCATCAGGGTTAGAGTGACCTCAAGCCTGCTTTAGACTATGAATGCTGAGGTTGCCAGCACTGAGAGTAGAATGTGGATGAAAGCAAATAGAAGTCTTTCAACCAGCAGTAAGAACCTTCCAGGAATGATTGAAGAATGTGCGAGCACTGCTGGGGGTATTCCTATCTGTGTATTCATCACAGAGTATGTAGGGTTTGTCAGGCAAATTGGCAAAGATGACAGAGGTGATGGCATTGGCAAGTGCACTACCCTGTAGAGAGCTATTGACCTCAACAAAAAAGATAAGGCCATGATCCTTCACAGTAGTAATGTACCTGCTAATGCCCTCCATGTTGTGAAAGTGTGTACTTTTATAGTTCACCTCCAGTCCAATGTAGCTTCCTCCAGAGTCCTCAGGCAATACATGTATGTTAGTGAATGCCCAGAAAACAATGCAAAGCTTGACCATGAGAGGGGCAGGGCCTACCAAAAAGTGTTGTGGTGTAGTAAAATGTATGGCCCTGGAGACCTGTGATAGGTTTGGCACAGAACGGCAAGATGAACCTGGGCAAGTTTGCGCCACATCAGAATGCATTCTTTGAATACTGGTCTAGCACTGTTGAGAGACATTGGTGCTTGCAGGGGTTGGAGTCAAAGAGACATAGGCTCCAATTGGGTTAAGTGGAAAGGTGCACATGCTCAAGGGGGAGGGTGGAGTGTAAATGTGACCAGAGCTAGTCACGATGACCAGAACATAAGGTCTAAGTCTAATGGTGAGTGATCCCAGGCAGATTTGAAGAAGTGTTATAACAAACCTTGGTAGAGAGAGACCTGGCTCTCCACCAGCCTCAGGTGCACTAAGAACTGAAGCCACAGCATGAGTGCCAATTCTACTGCTCAATGAAAAACAGGTAAGCTGATTGATCAGGAGACATAAAAGATAAAAAGCTTATACCCAATACCAGAATAGGTGCCCCAAGGTTTCTGACAAATACACAGGGAGGTGGGGGTTGCTGGAAGAGTTGTCTGGCCAGGATTCAGTTTAGGTGTGTTGTTCAACAATCTAAGACATTAGAGCCTCACCACCCAGAAATGGACACATCCAGTCCTAACATTGCCACCCTTTGGAAGAAGGCCATTGTGATAATCCTTAGGATGAAGAATGTGTTGGACATATTCATGACCACAAATACAGATGCCAGGTGAGTCTTCTGGCTCCTGAAATGCTGTCAGAGTGTGATAAGTGACCAAGAACTTCGATTACACCTGATCATTGGTATCAGCTTCAATACATTCAGCGCAGTAGATCTCACAGCCACCAGGGACATTGCAGTTTTCATGTGGAGGTAAGGGCATTTCTGAAAACATAGTGATTAACAGTAGGGAGTTGACAAATACTGCTTTTTTTTTCTGTTTATTTGTTTGTCCTCCTCCCTCAGTAGAGCTATGGCTGGATGACCTGCTTAAGGAAATACCAGCCCCAATCCCCCTGGCAGCCATAGAGAATAGCTGAATTTTCTTTGCACAAGTATTGCAAGAGGAGGTCCTTCCAATGTGTTTAGTATTTGATAGTATACTTACTGTACAATGTACCCGATATTCAGGGTCCAAATAACATCATATATATAAAGTAACAAGCATTAACAAGTATATACTTGTCACATATTGAATCAAACCTAAGCGTGACCTTGTAAGAATAACAGTAAGCAAGTATACTTGCTAAACCATGCCATGTGAATTTTGCCCACAACTGTCCATCATAATCATTGTACAAATAATAGATAGGTCTCTATTAAAAGAGATAGAAAATTTGTATCAAATTCAATTCTTTGTCTTTTGCCACCAGAATTTTATAGTATATCATTCAATGTACAATGTATTTGACTGTTTATTCAAAATACATTGTTAATTGTATCAGGGCATTGAAATTCACTGTTCTCTTTAGAGACACCATTTCATGAGTCCAACCTACATCATCCATACAAAAGTTGCTCTGTCATCCTGTTGAACCCAATATAAGCATCATTGTGGCCCTGGAGTGCAAAGCCCTCCATTTAAAGGTTTGTGAAGTGCAAATTCAGCTGTTGATGAGCACTTGACACCATCAGAAAGAACCTTCATCCATGCTGGCTGAGTGAAGTCAAATAATTGAGAGATCAGTATTAACAGAAGTGAAGCAGCAAGATCAGATGCAGGGGATGGACAAGAATGTACACTGCTAGGGAATACAGATTAGTTATTGTTGTTATTGCCTTCAGGCTGCTCCTGATGTGAAAATGACATCCCAAAAAGTTAAATGGGTCACTTTGACAGGGGGGAAATATCAGACTCCACAGACTTGAATATGCTTCAAATTGGAACTGGTAGGCTCGAGGGCATGGTTGGATTTGAAGATGATGGTGGGTTGATGGGTATGAGTGGCCCTGCTGTCAATGGATTGACTTGATCTTGTAGTTGATTTGTGAGCTGTTCACTAAGGCAATTGCAGTGCTTTGTCAGCATGTTTCCAAAAGTACCGAAAAGTTGTTTGCAGGATGCAGAGTTTGCATTGATGGATGCACAAAAATCAAGAAGCTTGACTCCGGTGCCCCTCAGACCTGAAAATACTGAAGGATATTAAGTGGATCAGGGGTGCATTTCTGTAGTATTAGTGATTAGCTCTATGTTAAACCTGAATAAGGACTCAATCATATCAGAGTGTTAAAAAATGGCCCTTGTGCTCCAGGAAACCCATAAGATCAACGGAAAAATAAATGGATTGTGGTGCATTGAAAATGTGGAGTGCAATGCTCAAGTTCTCGAGACAAGCACCACTTTCTTACCAAGCCCTTGAAATTATTGACCTCATATCTGACATTTATCACGTCTACGGCTCACAAAAATGTGTTATTGTAGTTGAATCAACCTCTTTCTTGACTATGTAACATTGTTTTAGAGAACGTCGTGCTCAGATAGGCATGAATGTCTTATTGGTTCCGTGTTTCTCGATCATCTATGGACAAGCGCTGATGGCTGATGAGACTTACATCATCAACCCTAGCCAGTTAGCCATTTTGGGTTAGCTGATGGCGGCACCAGTCAGTGACTAGTCGAACACCAGTTGACCCGGTCAAGGTGATTTGACTTGCGACTTGTGACTAACAGGTGACTGGGGACAACACTGAGAAATACTCACCCAACGAGGAAACTAGAATCTTAACGCCATGTTATGCCAGAAGGGCATAGATGGATCATGCAAAGTGAGTAGACGGTGGTGGATGGAGTAGCTGTAGACTCTTCAGAAAAGTTCACATCAAATCTAAAGACGTCCACCCTGTTAACGCCCTCACCTATTCGTCCTATAACGCTCTACGAAAACGGGCAACCGATCGCGCCAAACAACACTGGTGCAATATTTTCAATAATTCTGTCTCTTATCGGGGACATTCTTTCCTACACCTCAAAAGCAGAGAGCTCGACACCATCTCCATCCAACCACGATACCACAACGGTGGATCGTGGTTACATGAACTCCGCACCTCATACACATTCGATAAAAATAGAGGTGTCACAAACTTCAACATCGTCACACGCGCGGTCCGAGCCATTCTCAATCACGCTCCCATCGGGTCCTACCGGGCCCGCTTCTTCCCTAACGAACCCGTCGGCTGTAGATGCGGTCATCGTTTCGAAACTCGTGAACACATCATTATGACGTGTCCACTTTACTGGAGGCCCCCTTATCCAATCACCACCCTCCAACATCTAATCGACTTCCTCGATATCAACCGGACCGCGTTTGCCTTCAGCAACACGAGTCCAATTCCATTGGCTCCCCTCCCCTTCACTCCACGACCCGCTGGGCAGCGCCTCGGCGTCTCCGGGTCACACTCTCTTCGACATGCTGGGTTGCGCGATAGCGTCTCCATGTCTCCACTACCCGCACTGCATCGAACGTTGGAGTCGGATCATCGGTAAGTCTCTTTACGGGGCGGACTATAGTTTCCTTTCTTTTTCTTTTCTTTTTCCTCTAGTCAGTAGTAGAGGACATTGTTTGCTATAACATCTCTCCCGTCCTACCGGAATACAGGTATCCGGTTTCCGTTTTCTCCTTTTCTCTTATAGACTCTTCTAGCTAGTTCTTGTAATTAGTTAGACACGGACTGCTTACGCGCACCGTGTAATAAATTGTTGAATAAAAAAAAAAAAA
>KQ962663.1:0-11546 GCA_001563735.1 Leucoagaricus sp. SymC.cos
CACTTTGCTTATATCTCAAAGTCTCTATTACTGTCAACTTTGTAAGTGACTAGTTCATCTTACTCCTAGCACTGCACTACACTTTAGACTGCTTTCAACAGGTTATGGGCCTCAACTACTAAGTGTGTTGTCACTGAGATGTTTTCACACTCACTGACATGCTGGGATAGTTGGAACTTGTTGTCAGTTGTTGACAGTGTCTCTGCCAAACTCTGTAACTTGTCTGAACTTTATTTTCTATATACTTAGGTGTATAGTTGGCAGCCTATAATTGCTTTATTTTGTTAATTCAGACAAATCACTGATTTAGGTTGTATTTAGATCACTATGTCTACTTTTTTGCTCCTTTCTGGTATTCCTCTTTTGATTAGTGAGAAAAACTAGGTTGAGTGGTCTGAATTGATGGAGAATGTTCTCTTGATGATGACTCTCCCTGAGTTGACATACACTACCTTCAACATCACAGATAGCACTATACCATTACTAATATTGGTTATAGATCAGCCTGCTATTCTTTTTTTTTTTTTTTTAATTCAAAAATTTATATAGCAGTGTGTGATAGCAGTCTACTCCCAGATTATAGATGTCTAGAACTATGATAAATACATGTATCAAGTAATACTACATACTATGAGGCTATAGCTAATTCTGCAGTTGTCTATACCTACTCAATTCTGATTTCCCCACTCTCTAGCCACTAGCTGAACAACAAGTACTTGATCTCATGAGCATGATCAGGAGATGCTCAGTGATTGTACTAATGATGAAAGGCTGCCCTATCCCAACATTCATCCTCCTACCTCTTGGAAGTTGTATCTGATGTAGCCATCTACCTCTCTCAGTCCCAATTAGCTCTATGGGCCAACCAGTCCCAGTCAAAGCAGTGCTGCCAGTATGGACACTTTCAGTTACTCATACTATACTCACTACTACAGTTCACACAGTGAGCAGTGTGAGAGCATGGGGCTCTCTCTATAGTTACTGGCATAGGGGGGTTAGCCATAGAATTGCTATGACAACAACTAGTGAGAAGGCAATGGTTGGCCTCAGAGTGAGAACCAATACACCATGGGCACCAAGGAGCCTGCAATTGGCAGAAGTAAGTAAAGTGATCCCAGTATCAGCAATACTGACATACAGGGACACTGGCATAGGACTGAGCTGCATGTATAGGGTATAAAGCCAGGCCAAACTGAAAGAAAGAATTAATTAGACACTTAGCAAAAGTGCCCAACTGTGAGCCAACAATATCAAACCAGACTGTGGCTAAGTCCAAATGTGCAGAATTGTGCATAACCCAAGGAGTATTGGCAAAAACAAAGGAGGAGGCTATGTGTGACTTGGCTATAATGCCCTTAATGTAATCCAAGTCCACAGAGTCTGTAGTACCTGAGCAGAAATAAGAAACATCAACAATCTTAATATAAGATTGCAATAAGGGAAGAGAGGCCTGGACCTGATAGCCCAGATACTTGTGAACAGCAGCAGTAACTAACTGAATTTCTTTAGCAGTCACAACATGAAAAGTGCAAGCCCTTTTTTCTCATGTACTGCTATCTTCAATATTGAGATTTTGGAATACATTTAGTCTATGCTATGTTTGACAATCCCAGTAGTAATCAGACTGGCCCTTTGCGTCTCTCCTGGGCTGGAGATATTGGTTTTAATGAGGAAATTTCTACCACTAGCATGAGCGACACTCATATGTCCTCACTCTCTATGTCTGCTCTTTCCAAGCCCAACTCTCCCACACCATTTATGTCTAAGCCAGATAAGTGTGTTCATAGAAAGACCTCCCAGGCAGGCCTTACTTCCCATATACTGAGGGTTGCCTCTCATGCTCCTATTCATACTCTAGAGAGTACTCTTACCCCTGCCTTATATAAGGTTTCTGCTGGTATAGAGCCAGAGCTGGTCTTTATCCCCACTCTGGCTCCCCACCTCTCTTGATTCTTTTAGAGTTCCCCCTGATAAGAATATCCCCACTGCTGACAACTTCTGCAATATTGTGAGTGCTCTCAATGACATCTCTGCTGTACTTAACTCTTGGGGGAACAAACTCTAGGCTGTTGAGGACGACAAAGTTTGCATTGCACTTAAGCTCAGCCAGTTTGTGCAGAGCTTTATTACTAAGAGATAGCATACACTTTCTTTCTCCTCTAGATCTTTTGTTGCTGGCACCCCTCCCACTCTAGTGAGAATACTTGAGTCTCTTGTTCCCTAGCTATCTCTAGGCCCCCAGATCTACAGGTTAGCTAAGTCAGCTGATCCGGTGCCTCCTCCTTCCCCTCTACATATGCATCTC
Source organism: Leucoagaricus sp. SymC.cos (assembly GCA_001563735.1). Lineage (NCBI taxonomy): Eukaryota > Fungi > Basidiomycota > Agaricomycetes > Agaricales > Agaricaceae > Leucoagaricus > Leucoagaricus sp. SymC.cos. The sequence continues at coordinate 2,306 of KQ962663.1, forward strand.
CATCTGAGGCTACTGTTTGTCCTCTGGCTTCCCACCCTCAGGCTTCTCTCAGACTACCCAGGTCCCTGAAGCATCCTTCCTCTCCTTTGGCACTAGCCCCCAAGCAGTCATATGCTGACACTGTTTGTGACATTACAGCTTTGGTCAATTTGGCCAAGACTATTTCTGATCTCTTTTCTGATTGCATTATTGCAATATATCAGGCCTCTGTTCCTCCTCTTTCTTCTCATAAGAAGATTAAATCTATAGTCACTAGTCCTTCCCAGCATCAAATTCTTGTCAAGTCTGAGGGGGTTGTCCTCTCCTCCACTTTTCTATCTCTAGTTGGCATTGCTAATCAAGCTCTCACTAAGGTCAATCTTTAGGTTGACTCTTATACTTCTGCCTATGGGAGATCTCTCTTCTTACTTCCCATGTTGTGACTGCTGAGGAGATTCAGCTAGTTATCTCTGCTGTTTATAAGCACCTAGGTCACCAGGTTTAAGCTACTCTCCTCATGTTACAGTCTTATCTTAAGATTATTGATGTTCCTTACTTCTGACTGGGTACTACAGATTCTGTGAACTCAGATTACATAAAGGGCATTATAGCCAAATCACATATGGCCCCCTCCTTCACCCTTGCTAATATTCCATAGGTTATGTGGAACTTTACATGTTTGGACTCAGCCATGGTCTAGTTCAATATTGTTGGCTTCCAGTCAGGTGCTTCAGCTAAATATCTGATTAACACATCCTTCCAGTTTGGCCTGGCTTCCTGCCCTGTGCAGGTAGCCCAGTCTCATGTGAGCATCTCTGTATGCCAGTATTGTTGGCACTAGGGGCACTCCACATATGCTTGTTAGTTGCAGGCACCTCATTGTTCATGGTGCTCTAGTTCCTACTTAGAGGCTAATCATTGTCTTCTTGCTAATTGTTGTCATAGCAATCCCATGGCCAATCTCTCTGTACTGGCAACTATGGAGGAAGCCCCATACTCTCATACTGCTCACTATGTGAACTGTGGTGGGGATCACAGTGTAAGTGACTGCAAGTGCCCATACTAGTAGCACTGCTTCAACTGGGACTGGTTGGCCTGAAGGGCTAATTGGAACTGGCAGGGGCAGATGGCTATATCAGGTGTGACTTCCAAGAGGCAGGAGGACAAGCATCAGGATAGGGCAGCTTTCTGGCATCAGTACACTCACTGAGTGCCTTCTGATCATGTTCATGAGGTCAAGTACTTGCCATTTGGCCTGTGGCTGGAGGGTGGGGAAATTATTAGTAGGTTGAGATAGACATTTTCTGTCATAGCTATGCTTTGGTCTATGTAGCCTCATTCTGTGTCATGTATTTATTATAGTCCCCAGGCATCTATAACCTGGGAGCAGACTACTATTGCACACTGCTATACAAATTTATGAATTTCTTTTTAAAAAAAAAATATGAAAAGTAAGGAGGGAAATCTCCCCATAAGCAGAGATACAGGAGTTGACCCAAAGATTGACCTTGGTAAGAGATTGGTTAGCAATGCCAACCAAGAAAGAGAAAACTGAGGTAGAAACAACTACCTCAGACTTGATAAGAATTTAATGCTGGGAAGGGCTAGTGACTATAGATTTAACCTTCCTATGAGAAGGAAGGAGAGGGATAGAGGCCTGATGCATCACAATGATGCAATCAGATGGCAGGTCAGGAACAGTCTTGGCCAAATTAACCAAGGGCATGATGTTACAAATAGTATCAGCATATAACTTTTTGAGAGCTAGAGCTAAAGGAAAAGAAGGGCACTTCAGAGACCTAGGCAGCCTGGGAGGAGCTTGAGAGCAGGGGGCTGAAGGACAAACAGTAGCCTCAGATAGAGGTATATATGTGGAAGAAGAAGGAAGAGGCACTAGATCAGCTAATTTAGCTGACCCATAGGTTTGGGGGTCTGAAGGTGGCTGGGGGACAAGTAAGGCAAGCATCCCCTTTAAATCAGGAGGAGTGCCCAGCAATGCAGACATATAAGAGAAGGGCAGCTCATGCTACCTCTTAGAAACAAAGCCCTTGACAAACATACTGAGCTTGAGGGCAATGTGAGCCATATCATCCTCAACAGCCCAGAGCTTATCACCCCAGAAGTTAAGTGCTGTGGTAATATTGCTGAGAGCTCCCACAAGATTGTGAGAGTTGTCAGCAGAGGGGGTGTCCTTGCCAGGAGGAACTCCAGAGGAACCAGAACTAGGATAAAAATATGGGTAGAGAGCAGAAGTGAGAGTGAACACCAACCCAGGCTCAGTGCTAGTGGGGACCTTATAGGACACAGAGATAAGAGTACCCTCTGGAGTCTGAATAGGAGCATGAGGGGCAACTCTCAGTACATAGAAAGTAAGGCCTGCTTGAGAGGCCTTCCTTCAAGTATAGCAACCAGGGTGAGATCCAGTAAGTGTGGGGAATTTAGGCTCTGAAGGAGCAGGCATAGAAGGTGAGGACATATGAGTGTCACTTATACTGGTGGTGGTGATCTCTTTATCACAACCAACATCTCTGGCCCAGGAGAGATGTGAAGGGCCAGCCTGACTACCACTGAGATCATCAGACATAGTATACAAAAATGTATTCCAAAATCACAATAAACAATGATGACAGTATATGAGAAAGAAGGGCCTATCAGCCTGCTATTCAGGCCCAGGCAGCCACTGCAACTACTGCAGCTGTTTTGGGGCAAGTGGCTACCTATACTGTGGCTTCTATTGAAGCTCAGGCAAATTAGAATTTCCTAAATTGTATAGTATGTGGCATGATAAACAACCAGCTTTCTGGTCATCTCCTACATTATAATCAAGGAACCACACTACTTCTCTGAACATATCTTATAACTCTTTTTGGTACTCACTCTACTGCCACTATTTTCACTGACTATCAGATCATAGTATTGTTTTATATTGATTCTAACATTGAGCCATCCTCATAGCTAGCCCTGCTTGAGAATGCATACTCACATTTGAAGAGGTCTACACCTCCAATCCAGATTTCTGAGTTTGTTTGTACTATGAATTTATTGAATATGATATCTCAAGAATGGTCTTACAGTGAGCAACAAAACTGTTTCAATATTTTATACTTTTTAAAAGAAAATATAATATCTATAGAACTACTAATATCAGGACCCTGAAAATATTTATAAAACTAGACTATTATGTTATCATTAAGTGTACTAGATCTTAGTATATAATCTCACCACCTTAATTTAGGACAGATTAATAAATGAATATTACTCATTAAAACAGTTTTGTTGCTAATAGTCTGAGTAATATAAAAGTTAGTATAAGTAGTAGATAGTGTAACCTCTTATGCTCTTGAGCAGTTCATTGACCCTGTGGACATATTTGTGACTCATCAATAATATTTTTTTATTGATATTTTCCCACATCCCATCACTACTCTCTTTTCTAGCTTTTAAATTTCTTTAAGTAGAAATTATGTGTTTACTCAGTATTTTTCAAGCTAAGCCTATAGACCTTTTGTGGAATTGAAGTCAGGTGACCTTGACAGCCATGATAAAACCCTGAAATAGTGTTTCTAAAACCAGTTCTTGGTCTGTTTTATTTTATTTATTCAGATATTATTTTATTATAAATATCTTTATTCTCCTCTAGCTCATAACAGACCAAGGACCTCTTCAATTCATCATATAAAATGTCAACATACACCTCTTCACTAATATCTATATTAATTTTAAAACTGTAGTCTACTTCATTCTACTGTATTTAGCCTGAAATCATGGTATATCTTTCCCAAAATTAATAATCTCTTGGACCATCTGTTATTACAGCTCTTCCTTGGCCTCTTATGCTCCCACTCTCTTTTATCTAACTCATATATACTATCTTAGGAGTTTTTGGACCTTACATAACTCAATCACAGTCTAATTTATGCATCTGGAGATAGTCTATCTACTCTTCTCTATATTTTTCACTGAGTTAAAGCCTTTTTCTGCTCTCTACAGCTTTCAGACCAAGATTTTTCTATTCCTTTCCAGTAGGGCAGATACAGACACAGATACTAGCAGCTTTTAGAAATGATTTGGTAGCATTCCAAGCAGTACTAGCTTTCCTGAGCATAATAAAATAATAAATATAATAGAATTTAGCATAGTAAGCTCCAGGAAGTGGCTTTTAGAAGGGTGGGAAACTCCAAAATGGTGTTCATAATATATATTAGAGGTAATAAACAAGTTATACCATGGACCTAAGCATAGATCTGGCCAGAAGAGAATATAAAGATAATAATAGTTCTAATAGAGGAGAAATAGAGTGTATAGTAAATTCAGGGGGGAAGTGCTGGTGGAGAATGCTTGTTATCACATCTATATTTGTAGGAGGGGTTTGTAGTCACATGACATTGTTGAATGGAATCAGGAAAGGTACCTGGCTGGTCTGTCCTTGTTCATTTACCAGTCAGCAACAAAACTATTTTAATAAGTAATATTCATTCATTAATCTGCTCTAAATTGGGGTGGTGATATTACATAATAGGATTTTGTACAATTAATGATGACATAATAGTCTAGGTCTATAAATATTTTCAGGGTCCTAACATTAGTAGTTCCATAGATATTATATTTTCTTTCAAAAAGTATAAAACATTAAAACAGTTTTGTTGCTCATTGTATGTCATCTCAACTTATCTTCAAACTCATCCCATTACCAATATCAATTGCACATCAGTCTGGTCTGCTATTTTAACACAATGACAGTATCAGCATCAAGTTAAAGCTTATGAGGCTAACATGTCACAAGCTGGCATGAGGTATAAGAGTTTGTCAAACCCTAATTAGTAGCAGTAGTCATGTGCTGGCCCTTTGGGTCAGCAGTAGTAACAGCACCCCCAGCAGCAGCAGCAGTAGCAATGTCCACAAGGACAGCAGCAGGAGAAGACCAATCCCAGTCTGAATTCTGGAAACTAACAGTCTTCCAGTACTAATAGGAGTGATAAGAAGAAGCCCTGAAAGCATGGAAAGGAAGGCAAGAGCCAACAGGCCAACATCACAGATGACAAGATTCAATCACCTGCTGTTGCTGCCCAGTTTGGCCCAGACAATATATATGTCACCTCCAGTACATTTACAGTTGCTATGCCAGCTATCATTTCTGAAACCAAGATCTCAGGTTTTTCAACTCAGCAGAAGGTCAATGATACCAGGGTGTCATGTGTAATTGAGTCTGCTATTCTGCTGCATGTGCTGGCAGAATACCTCAGCATACTAGTTGGGGAGTCTCTTGTCAAGAGACTCAAGTTTAAGAAGACACACTATCAGATAGCTAGCCAGAAGGCACTTAATTTGTAGAATGAATGTCTTAGAGCTACATCATTGGTCTTCAAAGCTGCTACTCATGTGGACTCTCCTCTTTTCAGCCCTCCTATATTGCTTAAGCTTATTGTCTCTCTTCTTCCTCAATTACCAATAATACCTGCTATTCTTCCTACTCTCACCACCATTGACACTAATATAGTATTGCTCAGTGATGATGATGAAGACTACAGTGATGATATCTATATGTACATATCAAAAATATTCTCATAGATGCTAATTACAGTGGCTTCTAAAACTGCCCTAATATTTGGCTATTTTGGAAAGATAACCTTGTCTAGTTAGATAGAAATAAGACAAAAGTCTGAAAATTCTAGAGAATATAAAATTACATAATAGCTTCAATTAAAGCTATAAATCATGTGATTCCGATCAAAACTGATTGATTAATAAAATAAACAAAATGGTAACTCGTTGGGGTGATTTTGTGAGTATATATTATTTTCTAGCTTAGTACTTGGTATGACCCCCCTTTGTCTTGATAACTGCTTGGATCCTTCTAAGCATGCTTTCTATAAGGCTTTGACACACCTCTGGCTTAATTTCATTCTACTCCTTGCAAACCCTATCCCACAATTCATGGACTCCTTTGGGTGGAGTTGGATATAGTAGAAGCTAGTCTTTGAGATAATTCCAAAGGTGTTCTATGGGATTGAGATCAGGGGATTGTGCTGGCCAAGATAGAACTTGAATATCTTTATTTTCAAACCACTTTTTGGCCTTCTGTGAAGTGTGTTTGGGATTATTATCTTGCTAGAAGTAGTGCTCCTCCTTCTCTATTTCTAATGCTTCAAAGCTTTTCTCAACCCCTTCCTCTAAAATATCCACATACTGATCAGAATCCATCTTTCCCTGTACCTCAACTAGCTTTCCCATACTATTCTATCCTATACAACTCCACACCATAAGATTATTCCTCTCTCCATGCTTGACTGTAGGTGATGTAGTATGATCAGAAAGTAGTTCTCCCCTTTGCTTCTATATATATGCCTTTCTATCTGACCCAATCTGATTGATCTTTGTCTCATCTGTCCACAAGACACTTTTGAAGTCCTCTACAGTCCAGTTTTGATAGTATAATACAAATTTGAGTTATTTTTATCAATATATAGCCTTCAACATGGAAACTTTCTTCTTTGTTGCAGAGTAAAATCCATTATTCTTCAGTACCTGTCTGACAGTTTAGAAGGAGACAGGGTTGGAGATAGTAGAGTTGATGAATTTGGCAGCTTGAACAGCAGTGTCAACCCTCCTAGAGCAAATTTCACAAATAATAGTAGTCTTGTCACAAGTAGATAGCTTGAAAGAGTAGTCTCCACAGTTATTTTCTTTGTTACTCTCCACTTCTTTAGCAATCCTGCCCACAGTACTCTTTCCTAGACCAGTTCTAGGTTCAATTTGGCAATGAGAATATCCCTCATTGAGAAGAAAAATGATAGAAGAGTGTTGGGCAGCAGAAATAGGTCTCATAGTAGTGGTATGAGGTCAAGAAGCAAAAAGATTCAAGTTCAACATGTCAAACAGATGTAAATAAAGTCACATGATATTGTTTAATATTCTCACACATTATTTGAATAAAGTATTACAATGAAAAACTAGTAAAATTGATAAAATAATATATGCTCACAAAACTGCCCCAATGAGTGACCATTTTGTTTATTTTATTAATTGATCAGTTCTGATCAGGATCACATGATTTGTAGCTTAATTTGATGCTATCATGTGGTGTTATGTTCTCTGGAATTTTCAAATCTTTATCTTATTTCTATCTGACTAGACAAAGTCATCTTTCCAAAATAGCCAAACATTAGAGCAGTTTTAGAAGCCACTATAATAACACTATCTCACAGTCTGAAGTATGGCCTAGACAATGGAACTGTTCAAAGTCAGGCTACTGAGGTCAAGCATCTTTGCTCCTTTAGGCTCACTCAAGAACCTTCATATTAGTGCTGTCTTTTTAGATATCATATAGAGTTCAATACTCTAATGGACCACATATAATGGACCTGTTTGATAATTATGTATATAGCTTATCTGTTGATCAGAGACATCCTATTCAAATTTTATCTCCACTTGATCCTATACAATTTTCTTATATGATTGCAGATAATTCTGGAAATATATTAAATAATGCTTGTTATACTTGTGAGAATTTTAAGTTTGACAATCACATACTCTTAGACTCTGGTGCTTCACACCACTTTACCCCATTCATAGAGGATTTTACTGAGTATTCTCCTAGTAATTACAGTATATGTGAAATTACTAATAAGAAGGTATCTCTAAATGTGATTGGATGCAGATTAGTTCTAATTGAGATTGAGATCAATGGCTTGATAAAGACCAAAACACTTTGGCTGATATTTCACATTCTGGGTTTGGCAAATTGCCTTTTCTCCCTCAGCACTTTTATACAATGAGGTTAAGAGTTGAAGTAAGTAAAAATGAGACTTATATTCTTGACAAATTGGGAAGTACTCACTTGATTGCAAAATCTCACTCAAAAGGGAAAAGTCTGCATTGAGTATACTGCAATATCATTCAGTTTTGGGTCAATATAGTGATGACCCTGCATAACACTAATTATGATATCTGGTACCATCAATTTGGACATCTTTTAAGAAATATTCTCAGGCACTATTCTGAAAATACCTCTAGTTTCTCTAATATTGAGATTCTAAACAAAGATATGATCTGTCCTAGTTATGCTCTTGGAAGGATGCACCAACAGAGCTTTCCTTCTTTGGAAAAGTATGATTTGACATATCTTGGATTGATCCATGCCAATCTCCTCAAATTTTCTACTGAATCTTATTACTAGAAGAAGTAGTGTTTAACATTTCTTGATGATTACTCTTCTCATACCTGAGTTTTCTTCCTTTGGCATAAGTCAGAGATATTAGCCACTTTCAAAGAGTTTAAAGCTGTAATGGCCCAGGAACTCATTGACAACTCAATGCCATATACAAACTTCTATCGCTGGAATATTCAAGGAACTACTGGAGAAGATGACGATGTATTAAGGATCCTGACTCTCCTACCAGAAGAGTTGCCAGAGAAGCCTTATCTTGATCCTATCCTTCTTGATGCTTACAACAATCCTCCCTTCAGACGTTATACCTTGAATGGGAAAGTCATTTGTACGCTCAAGAATCGATCACCTGACATAGTCATGAACAGTTGGAAAATCATTGACAATACACCGACCTTATGGTGTCATCCCTACATGGACTTCCAAGGATGAGTGCTTATGCAAGTCCTTGTACAACAGCTCATCACGGGAAGCTATCAGAGTGGACATATGACCCCAAGAATCCAAATCGCTCTAGATGCGATGAAGAACGATTTAGCCACTCCACCATTATCTCCCACCCTATCATATGCTGACATGCCTTCATCTCTGCCTTGACCTATTCCTCCTCTCCTCCCTGCTGAGGACTCCATGGACTACTCCACCGATACCAGCGAATCAGTGCGCAGCATCACACAAAGCCAAAGCGTCTCCCCGAAGACCGACACTACAGAATATGACCGATCCCACTACACCACCTCCCCAGAACCTATGTAGGAATTATGACTGATGTGTATGCTTCTATTCTCTCACCCCTATGCCGTCTTCCATTTGATTACCCTGATGATCAACCTTCTTAATTCCCGAGTCATCATCAGCAAATATATTATTAGCTACGACTTCTTATGATTGACTTTTATAGTTTTATGATCCCTTACCCTAGTAGACGTAAACTTCAGACTTCTCAACTTTGATGTCTAATTAGTGAATGTATTATTAGACTTTTGATCCTGTATGTACCTTCCCTCTCCTTGTTCCTCTCCATCCCTCAAATGTTTCCTCCCTCCCTTTCAACTATTGGACTATGGATTTGTAGTATAGTTTATGTGCAGACTT
>KQ962663.1:21397-43281 GCA_001563735.1 Leucoagaricus sp. SymC.cos
TTGTGTATACTGCTATTTTTGGCAATTCTTAGCCAAATCACATGATTGTTTTTGTAATTTGTAGTCAACATCCTAATGTACATTGGAGAATATTTTGGTACTTTTAGCCTTTTTATTTGCTAAGATATATGTTCATTTCTTCAAAAGTGACCAACATGCAAACAGTTTTTTTGCCCACTGTATGACCCCAAGAATCCAAATCACTCTAGACGCGATGAAGAACGATTTAGCCACTCCGCCATTATCTCCCACCCTATCATATGCTGACATGCCTTCATCTCCGCCTCGACCTATTCCTCCTCTCCTCCCTACTGAGGACTCCATGGACTACTCCACCGATACCAGCAAATCAGCATGCAGCATCACATGAAGCCAAAGCGTCTCCCCAAAGACCGACACTATGGGATACGACCGATCCTGCTACATCACCTCCCCAGAACCTATGTAGGAATTATGACTGATGTGTACGCTTCTATTCTCTCACCCCTATGCCGTCTTCCATTTGATTACCATGATGATCAACCTTCTTAATTCCTGAGTCATCATCAGCAAATGTATTATTAGCTATGACTTCTTATGATTGACTTTTATAGTTTTATGATCCCTTACCCTAGTAGATGTAAACTTCGGACTTCTCAACTTCGACGTCTAATTAGCAAATGTATTATTAGACTTTTGATCCCATATGTACCTTCCCTCTCCTTGTTCCTCTCCATCCCTCGAACGTTTCCTCCCTCCCTTTCAACTATTGGACTATGGATTTGTAGTATAGTTTATGTGCAGACTTTGCTTATGCCTCATGTATGAGGAACTTCACTATGTAGACTTCTATCACTTTATATAGTTAGAAAAAGAATCTGTATGTATCTAGATAGAATGTATATATAGCGAAGAGGTGCTCTCATGGAAGCTTAGCTTCCATCCTCTTCAGTTACTCATCTACACTACTTCTAAGACGCTTTACCTTAGTGAGATGTCTCTCACACCTTCACTGATTGACTTACTGTCAGAAGAAGAACCCCTGCATTATGGAGCTACTCACAAGTTAACCTCATGCATAATGTTCTCAGCGAGACATTATTCTCTCCTGTGAGTAGATAATCTTATTCTTGCCTCATAACTTGTAGTAGGACAGAATGATGGTCACACCCATTCTGGACTGAACCGGATGAGTATTGATTGATATCGGGCATATTGACTCACAAGGGTACGGAGAAGGTTGGAGAGTTGTCTCCCCTCAGTCCCTTCAGAATAGGACTTGTGTAGTCAGCTTCTCTATGGGAAAACATAAGTATTGTTTGCAACGAAGAACTGCTGACCTATAGAGATAGGCACTCATTGCCCTCTGGGAATGAGGTCCTGCCGATAAGCACCCTTAACATAAAGCACTTATTGAAAAGCAAAGCAGTCTTTTAATTAAATGACTCTGTATAGATTAGGAAGGGAGAGTTTTTATCTATAAAATTTGAAATGTTATTAAAATCACACAGAATTATTCATAAGATGTCTACACCCCATGTGCATTAACAGAATAGATGTGCTGAATGCTTGAACCAAACTTTGGTCATAAAAGCTAAGTCTATACAACTCTATGCTTGTCTTGCTAAAAATCTTTGGGAATTCATGATGAGCTGTGCTGTCTATATCTACAATAAAGCTCCAGTTTGATATCTTGGATGGAAAACTCCAATTGAAATAGCTTCAGGATGAAAACCTGATATAAGTTATCTTAAAGTATTTAGCTGTAGAGCATATATCTTTATCTCTGAGGAAATGTGCAAAAATAAACTTGCTGCATGATCAGAACCAATGATCTTTCTGAGATATGAGTAAGACTTGAAAGCATATCATTTTCTGAGACATATGCATAATAATTCTATATTTGTGAGTCCCACAGCATTATTTGATAAAGAGTAGTTTTCTCATTATACTGGAAAATCTTGTCAAGATTTAAAAGAGCCATCTCCTTCATCTGTTCTGAGTATACCTTTGGGTGACAATGTTGTTCCAGAAGACCCCTAAAACCTTTCTATGAGGCTAAGTAGACCAAGTCAGTTGAGTTATCTGTAGCCACCTTGTGCTCTGACTTCTATACCTGCTCTAGCTGGTCCTTTGCATCCTATGCCTGGACCACCTCTGCCTCCAGCATCTTCTACACAGACTGGTCCAAGTGTTTCACTGCCTCATGTACCAAGTCCTCCTTCACAATCTGTATCATCTCATAAGACTACTCCTTTGATTTACAGTTCTCCTAGGAAAACTACACCCCTTAGTGACAGAAGTCCTATGTATATATTACCTGATCCTTCACCATTGCTACAACTATGGACACCACCCAAGATGGAGGATATCCCAACTTCACTTTCTCACTATATGATCAGAATTTCTGGTGATCATATACCTAGTTATTTGCAGACCTATGTTCCTTGATCTTTTCCAAAGCCTACTCCTAGATAGTCTGAGTATGTAACTCAACCAGCTACAAATCCAGATAGCACACCATGTTATACCTTTTCCTGTGATTTTTCTACTACACCCTATAATCCTTACCATGGTGAGGATCTTAACAAATTAGCTAGACAACCTGAGGGTCATTATAGACATGATTGATATGGTCATACTGGTTCTAGGAGAAATGGTGATAAACTTGAAGAGAATTCAGCATAGGCTGATATGGCTCAAATTGTAAAAGAGAGAGGAGTAGAATATATGAAAATGCTGTTAAATACAGTATATACACCAGAATTCAGTGAAATATCTGGATGAGAAGTCTTTACTGATCTTAAAAAGTTGCTGCTTGAAGAATGAACTTAATGGTTAAATGCTTGCAAGGAAGAGCTTGATGTCCTGAAAAAGTGTCAGGTGTATTGCTTAGTCCCACTCTTTGCAAATCACAAAGCAATTAAAAATAGATGGGTCTTTCTCAAAAAGCTAATGGACATCTTCATTCTTGACTTGTTGTATGTAGCTTCTCTCAAGTCAAAGATATTGACTATGATAAACTATTTTCTTCAGTTGTGCATTACAAAACTACTCATATTATACTTGCACTTACTGTGCTTAAAGATATGAATATTGAGTCTGTAGATGTTTGCACTGCTTATTTATATGGCAAACTGGATGAGGGGATCTACATGGAACAATCTGAAAGATTCTATATTCCTGGAAAAAAATACCTAGTATGAAAACTTGACCATGCATTATATGGCCTTAAGCAAGCTGGCTTAGTCTGGTGAAGAGAAGTTACTAAGAGTATGCTCAAATTCAGCTTTAAGTAATATAAATCTGATGCCAGTGTCTATATTTATCTTGACAAAAAGACTGGTCAACACATTTATATGATCATCTACATTGATGACATGCTTTTTATGGGTAAAAATGCCACTCTCCTTCAGGAAAAAAAGCTTTAATTTATAAAGTGATGGGAATGCCATGATCAAGAAGAAATAAAGAAATTTCTCAGTATACACATTATATGCAATCATAAAAATAGATGGATCTTTATTGATCAAGTCAGCTATCTAAACAAAGTTCTTGAGTATTATGATATAAAAACTGCTCTAGCTTGAACTTCTCTCCCAGTTGGCTATCAGCTGTTTTCTAATAATAGCTCTGTCAATCCTCAATTGTGTTCTACTTTCTAGTAGATGATCAGGTCTCTTTTGTACCTGATAATCAGATCATGTCCAGATATTGCATTTATAGTTATTAAGTTATTTTAACATACCACAAATCCTTTACTGGATCATCTTTAAAAAGCCTATTATATTTGTTGCTATCTCTTGGCAATGAGAGAATACTGCTTGACTATTGATGGTGCTAAAAATAAGGATGTAATATGCTATTTAGATTCTGATTTTGCTAGTGATCCCAGTACTCAAAAGAGCACCTCTGGTTACTTTTTTTCTATTGGCTCCTGTGCTTTGACATAGACTTCACACCATCAGTCAGTCATAGTCTTATCTTCTACTGAAGCTGAGTATATAGCACTCTCTGAAGCCTTATGCCAGTTGATGTAGATTAAAAATCTCTTCAGAGAACTCAGATATAAGCTTTCCACTCTTTTTTTATGTGGTGATAACATAGGATCTATTTTCTTGAGCTCTAACTGCACACAAGAAAAATGCTCAAAGCATATCAATGTCCACTACCACTATATTTGAGATCTAGCTAATGATAAAAAGATTACACCCTTACATGTTGAAGAAAAAAATAATTCTGCTGATCTTCTTACTAAAAATCTTGGCTATGACAAATTTGAAAAATTTAGGGATGCTTATAGCCTTGAGACCATCAGAGAAAAATATGCTATTGAGAAACAGGATATAAAAATCAAACAAAAAGATGCTGAGTCTAAATCTGCTTGACTTAATTGTCACATCAATGTTTGAGTGAGGGAGAGTGTTAAATTAAATAAATGCTCTATGTATCTATTCTATTATTAGTATATATACTATTAGAATATCCTATATTTATATTTACAATTATGAACATACAGACTCTTTGTATTATATGTATTTCATATTCATTTGATTATGTCCTAGGACTCTATAGCATTACTCACTTATTGCCATTTGCTGTAGTAGTACATGCAATATCATGTTGGTATGAACTTATCACTTATGTATACATACTCTCCTTAGTATATAAGTAGTTAGTTATACTCAGTTATTCTTTAGTGAATTCTATCCTCTCTATATTCTATTGTTGTTCTCTAGCAGCTCTCAACACTTTGCTTATATCTCAAAGTCTCTATTACTGTCAACTTTGTAAGTGATTAGTTCATCTTACTCCTAGCACTGTGCTATACTTTAGACTGCTTTCAATATTCCAGGACTGGATACTGTCATTTTTAGATGTTATCTATGCAGATCAGGTCATGACTATGACAAAAAAGAGGCTGAATACCATTTCAATGCTTGAGAGGCCTCTGTTAAAAAGGTAGAAGTATGTGATATCCAGCAGCTCAATAGTGGGATGGCAAAACATGCACCTGATATCTAGAGACTACTTGGGACACTCCTTTGAGCAGATACTGAGATAGTTCAATAGAGAAAGCAGAATCATAGAAGGAGGTCAAAATATATGCTAAAATGTCAAAATAATTGCAAGCCAGAAATAGAAGGTAGTAGTTCAGGTGAGGGATTGAGTAATAGTAAACAAAGGAACAATGAGGACTGGGGAGAGACTATAGAAGTGGAGGAAGAGAATGGAGATAGAGATGATAGTAAAGGAGATAATGATAAGTGGAATGATAAAGAGGGATAGGATGATAATGATATGGAAATGGAGGAAGTAGGCACAGAAACAGATAGTACTAAGAGTAAGAAATGGGTAGGAGATAATAAGCCTAGTATGGGAAGTGAGGAAAATAATGAAGTAGAGATATCAATGCTATTTGATGCTGGAGAAGGTCATGATTTGGATGACAAGAGTAATGAGGGGAAGCTTTCTCTCTTTGATCAAAACAATGCTCCTGATAATGTGGAAAATCTATTAGAGAGGCATAAAATAGCCTTTCTTCATATTGTACATGCTTTAAATCTGTATATTGTTCAAAAATTAAAGAGTGCTATACAGAAATAAGTGGTCTGTATGTCAATCCTAATACAGAGCACCAATAAAAAATGCAATTCACTTCAAGCACTTATTAGAATATTCTTATAAGTGACTCATGCATCTGAGACTGTAATTGAGCTACTTATCTATATAGATATCTCAATTTCCATACACACAATCTATATAGCAATCAACAGCCTCTTCAAAAAGGCTAAGGAGGAGATGCAAGAAGCAGGCAGGTCAGGAACTATAGCTATTGTATTTAACAATCTTGATGTAAAGCTCAAGCATGGAACACCAATGCTCAAGAATACCTATGATACTAATATTAAACACATATCATCAGGCACTATTATATATCTCAAGCATATTACACCTCATGATCTTGATGTCAGAGATTATATCTTCCAGATCTTCAGAAATCTCAAGCCAATATCAATGGAGTAGCTTGAGAATCTCAGCTAGAGCTCATACAATAAATGGAAAATTTGTGCTGACCTTGTTCTACATAGTCTGGAGTATTTTCAAAGTTTCAAAATTGATCTTGAAGAACTTGACAATATTAACTGTATTTTCCTTGATAAAAAGAGCACTCAAATCCCACTTTGAGCTCAAGATATTGGGCTAAGCACTCTAGCCCAAAATGCAGAAGTTCTGGCTGCCTTCTTTCACCAAATACATATAGGCAATTCCAGCAACACAGGCCTTGATGCACCTGCTATCTCTCCTAGAGACACAACTCCTCATATTCCACCATCATTACCCCTAGTATCCATGTCTGTACAAAGTCCACTAATAGCTTCTAATAATTCTAACTTGATAATAAATGAAGAAGAGCAAAGTACCCCTCCCAATAGTGACCTCAATCTCCAAAATAAAGCCAGTCAACTAAATAGATGCAAGAATCAGCAAATGTTAGAAGATAACAACAATTTGGATACCAATACATTACTTCATGATATTGGAAATCAGGTCATCTTGGTTTTTGATGACCTTCTAACTGGACAGCATATCTATAGTCTGATAAAACAGCATGTAAATAAGGTCTGTCCATTTTATCAGCTAAGCTTTATGGTCTATGTGATAGGGCTCTTTCACTTCAAGATGGCATACATAGATGTTATATGGAGAATTTTCATCAAACTTGTGGAGACAAAGAAAGATGACAATAACCTTATCAGCTTCATCATGCAAATTCGGAAAAATGACATTAAGAGACTAAGAACCAAATCAGACTTTTGCTCAATACATAAGATTATTCAGCATGTTGGGATTATTGGTCAAAAAGATCTGTAGAGAATTAAACTAGAGACATATACAAATGGGTCAGCAACATCTCTCAATGAATGGGCTCTGATGAAACTGAGCTAGAAGGACATCTATATAATTGCAAAGCAGATCACTTGATGACATATTGTGGAGTCTGATATTGATTATTTGTGGAACAAAGTCATTTGCAATGAAGTCAAGGAGAATATGATGCTTCTTTACTGACAGTTTCTGTTATATGAAGAGACAAGCTACATAATAAATTATAGTGACATTAGTTGCCTTGAAGGAACTTTTCTACCATAGACTCATATTTTCACCAGCACTAAAAAATATAAGTATGCAATTGCATTGATTACACATATTGAGAATGTACATTTTAAATATCCATCATCACTGAGGTGAGCTGGTACTGCTACTCTTTTGAGATGGAGGTCAAGAATCTAATATATCTTGTCAGTAAAGCTATCAGAATAAATATCTTGTACAATCTCACAGGTTGCCCAAATTATTTTCATGCAATTGACTGGGTAGTTGAGTTAAACAACCTCTATATCAAGCAGATACATGGAGGTGAGTTCTCAAATTTCACAGTTAACCAAATGATCAAACAATCTCCATTGATTGAGATGTATAAAAATGTCTGTCATCAATTCAAGGAAATGTTCTGTCTTGACTATAGAACTACATGGCATTCACCAGCAAACATGAAAAACACCTTTGTGAAGTTGGCAAAGTACATGCAAAAGAAAAAAACTAATGAGTTTATTACAGGCAGAAAGGCAAAACATCAAGTAAAGAATGCAATAGCAGTGGGAATACAAAAAACAATACAAGACAAAGTCAACTTTACAGCAAATGTGACAGCAAATGAAGACAAGGAACTTGAAGAACTTGAGCAAGAGGTGCAGGAAGTATAGGATAATAGGAGTCTTGATTTATGAGAGAGGCTGTGATGGGAGAGAGAGATTAAAGATTTAGGTGTTCAACAATAAGAATTAGCCTAAAATAGGCTGTATCATCTCCTTTTTGACAATATATGATGGCAAGTATTGTTGTTTGGTCTGGTTCTAATCTCCAGAGATCAGTATCAATTGCTATTTTGATAGTACAAGTTTAGAGAAAGCAGAAACAGTAGGAGTAGCAATAGTCACTGTCACTGTAGTAGTCATAGTTATAGTAGAGAGACAGACAACAATGGATACAGTTTTTCTTTCAGTGGAAGTAGCTGCAGTGGGTGTACAAGCAATAGTGAGAGTGGTGACTCTGAGAGTAGCAGCATGAGTAATTTTTATTGTAGAAGCAGTAGGAGTCATGACTAAGGTTAGAGTGATTGTCATCATGATCAAAGAGGCAGTGGCAGTTGTGGTAGAGGTTGTAGCAGCAGTAATGTTGGAGATTGTAGCAGCAGTCATGGTGGTAGTAGTGGCAGTTGTGATAAAAGTGGTTATAGTATTAGTTAGTGGGATATTCTCTTTATCTACTTGCTTCAGAGTATGGAGATTAGGACACACATTCCCTATTCAAAGGTTAGAAAAAAAGAACATAGTTAAACAGTGTGCATATGTTGGTGACTAATTGTTTTATAATATCTATATACAAGGCCCGAATATTGACAGTGAGGAGGAAGAGGGGTCTGTCATTTTGATTTCTTCTTGTTCTTCATTTCCAATGGTTGAGGTTGTAATATGAAGTCCATCTGTACATCAGTGAGGCCAATGTCAGGCAACAGCTGAGATGATTTCAATAGACTTGATGGGGGAGTGGGAGAGAAAGTGGCTACAAGAAGGACAATAAGCAAAGCACTAATTTTAGCAGCTCATCCAGCTGGCCACTCTGAAGATGTTTCTTTAGCAAGATCATCAACATTAGTAATCTCATGTCAGTAGGCACAAGCAACAAGGTGGCAAAGTATATGTTCTGACATGAATTGCTGATATCCCAAGTAGGACAGAGTTGCTCAGCCAAGTTTCTTGGAGGTATTTTATTCTCACTAGTCAAAGAGCTAGTCAAGTAATATTTGATAGGCCATCATTGTTGGCTCATTGTCAGATAGGGATTTGATCTTTGAAGGATGTAGGGCTTGAGTGGAAGGCTTAGTCTTCATTATGAGTACAACATTATATTTGGTGTAATACTCAGTATTGTACTGGTTATAGCAACAGCCATCTGGAAGAGGACAGCAGTACTCACAGCCATCACCAACAGTCTTGTTGCATATTTTGTATACCTATAGTACTAGAAAATGTATTGTCAGTCCTGCAGCCAATATCTAGAAATGTACTCACATTGTTTATCATTTTAAAAGAACATACTTGGAATTACACAACAGCAATCTACCTCTTTGGATAGATTAATAAAGTCCCACAGAGCACTGCCAATCTCAACAGTGTTTGGTTTCTTGAATGTAGTTTGTAAAGTTGATGCTTTGACTTGTTCAGACTTAGGAGTCAGGGTTGGACTATAGTGGGTGCAACTTTCCTCTTTCCACTGCTCAAATGTATGCCATTGTGGTAGTTCAGTAACTTTGAGTTGAGGTGGAGGTTGCAAGGGAACAACTTCATCTACTGGCTCAACCTTAACCTTCTCCTTTCTCTTCCCCTTTCTCTTTCTCTTTTCCTCAGACTCTGCCTCATATATCTCTGCTGTGTCCTTTCTCTCAACAAGAAGGATAGCATTACCCATTGCTCTATGTGAGCAGGCTGTACAGCCAAAATATTGGAATATTATATATATATATCTATTATTGCTTTATATTAAACAGCAACCTCAATATTATTAATATCCATTTCCTAGATGTGCATCAGAAGATTCTCAAATAAGAATGAGTCCATGATTTACCATCCCAAACACATCAGTACAACACAAGCCAAAAATTTTTCCAGCTCAAAAATCAACAAAGATCTTTTCATGGCCTTGTATTATCAAAGTTGTGTTAAACCACTGGATCTCTTTCTTCTTCTACTGGTTTTCAGGAATGTGATCAAGAAGATGTTACAAAGAGTCTGACTATGAAAGACTGCCAGCCTTCAAATTCTAATAATAGTACTGCAAATTTATTAGCAGCAGAGTTCACTGGGAGACAAAAGAGTAAAAGTACTAGTGCTCTACTTACTGTGGCTACTTGTATAGTAGTAACTATAACAGTCATGCTCTCTTGGTTGCATTGCTAATTTGTACCATTGTAATATATAATGAAGTCAAAGTTACTAGTAAGATGATAGCAGAAACACCTGAAGGGTCTGACTCACTGAATATTAGTTGTCTACTTGGTCTACTGTTACTGTCCTGGAGTGCCCAGTTGCTTATCAAGTTTCTTCAAGACTGAGTTGCAACTATATAAGTAGCTACAGTATAGTACACACCAGGCTGGTGAGTGAGTCAGCTAGCTACTTTATTAATAACTTATTAAAATATCGTTGAAGATTCCAATCCTATTGTAAATATATTATATTTCTATCATAATCATTATAATAAAGATTCAATAATACATATAGGATATTGATTTGCTGATATCAGTGATAGTGTATCAGTGACAGTTGTGGACAAAATTTCCAAGAGCCATGTTCTAGTAAGTATACCTGCTATGATGCCATAATGATTACTTAGTATCATTTCACATACTAGATTGAGATTATTTTATTTTGAATCAACATCTCTACCAATTACCCTCTTATTTAACTTACACTGAGCTGAAGCTGTACTCTATAAGATTATCTAAAAAAAAGCCCATTGTATAGTAGTAAAATAACTAAAAACTAAAAACTTTCAAATTGTAATACCTATCACAAAATTTACATTCTGCACAGCATGACAAATATGTGATAATATCAATCTTAGCTATGAGACCTGGTGTAAGAAATTAAAAACCAGCTCTTGGAAGTATGATGGCATGATAGAAGTGTGGTATGTTTTTGTCACATTACAAAGAAGTACACTTTTTAAACCTATTTCATGTCCAAAATATGCAATCTCTCTTTTAACAGAAAGTTGAAAAGATGCTAGTTCTATATATATACTTTATACACCAATATGAGTAGAAATAGCTGAGAAACCATGCTCTAAAGATTCTATAACAGTTGTTTGTATTGATTTGAGTTTATTTTTGTATCTTCTCCTTGTTTTTCTCAAGTACCACTCAAGTTCTGAGCCTTAAATTTAGAATACACAGAGTATATAGCAAGTAGTACTTTACACAGTTTGATTAGAGTATTTGAGAGAGAGATGATATGATGGACAGTTGTGGACAAAATTCACATAGCATGGTTTGGCAAGTATATTTGCCTCCTGTTATTCTTATAAGGTGGTACTTAGATTTGATTCAAGATGTGATAAGTATATACTTGTTATTTTATATATATAATGTTATTTGGACCCTGAATATCAGGTATGCTATACAGTAAGTATACTATGAAATACTGAACACATTAGAAGGACTTCCTCTTGTAATACTTGTACAAAAGAAATTTAGCCATTTACTATAGCTGCTAGGGTGATTGGAGCTGGTATTTCCTTAAGTAAGTTATCTGGCCATAGCTCTACTGAGAGAGGAAGACAAAAAAATGCAGTATCTGTAGACTTCCAACATTACAGAACCCTACTGCTAATTACTTATGATAGACAGTTGTGGATAAAATTCACATGACATAGTTTGGCAAGTATACTTGCCTACTGGAATTCTTACAAGGTCACACTTAGGTTTGATTCAATATGTGACAAGTATATACTTATTACTTTATATATATGATGTCATCTGGACCCTGAATATCAGATACATTGTATAGTAAGTATACTATAAAATACTGAACATATTAGAAGGACCTCCTCTTGTAATACTTGTATAAAGGGAATTCAGCCATTCACCATGGCTGCCAGAGGGATCAGGGCTGGTATTTCCTTAAGCAGGTCATCTAGCCATAGCTCTACTGAGAGAGGAGGACAAACAAATAAACAGAAAAAAAATGCAATATCTGTCAACTTCCAATATTACAGAGCTCTACTGCTAATCACTACATTCTCAGAAATGCCCTTATCTCCACACAAAAACTGCAATGTCCCTGATAGCTGTGAGATCTACTGTGCTGAATATATTGAAGCTGATACCAATGTTCAGATACAATCAAAGTTCTTAGTTACTTATCATACTCTGACAGCATTTCAGAAACCAGGAGACTCACCTAACATCTGTATTTGTGGTTATGAATATGTTCAACACATCCTTCATCCTGAGGATTATTGTGATGGCCCTCTTCCAAAGGGTGGCAATGTTAGAACTAGATGTATCTGTTTTTGAGTAGTGAGGCTCCAATGTCTTAAATTGTTGAACAATGCACCTAAACTAAATTCTGTTCAGATAACTCTTCCAGCAACCCCCACCTTCCTGTGTATCTGCCAAGAACCTTGGGGCACCCATTCTGATATTAGGTATGAGCCTTTTATCTCTCATGTCTCTTGAACAATCAGCTTACCTGTTTTTCATTGAGCAGTATAACTGGCACTCATGCTGTGGCCTCAGTTCTTGGTACACCCAAGGCTGGTAGAGAGCCAGGTCTCTCCCAACCAAGGTTTGTTATAATGCTACTTCAAATCTATCTGGAATCACTCACTATTAGACTTAGACCTTATTTTATAGTCATTACAACTAGCTCTAGTCACGTTTACACTCCACCTCCCCCCTTAAGCATGCATACCTTCCCACATAACCCAATTGGAGCCTATGTCTCTTTGACTCCAACCTCTGCAAGCACTAATGTCTCTCAACAGCATCAGGCTAGTATTTAAAGAACGTGTTCTGATATAGCACAAACTCACTCAGGTTCATTCTGCCATTCTATGCTAAATCTATTACAGGTCTCCAGAGCCACATATTCTACTACACCACAACACTCTTTGGCAGGCCCTGCCTCTCTCATGGTCAAGCTTCATATTGTTTTCTGGACATTCACTAATATATGTACATTGCCTGAGGACTCTGGAGAAAGCTACATCAGACTGGAGGCAAACTATAAAAGTACATACTTTCATGACATGGAAAGCATTAGCAGATATATCACTGCTGCTAAGGATCATAGCCTTATCTTTTTTGTCAAGGTCAATAGCTCTTTACAGAGTAGTATGCTTGCCAATGCCATTACCTCTGTTATTCTTGCCAATTTGCCTGATAAACCCTACATTCTCTATGACAAGTTTACAGATAGGAATATTTCTGGCAATGCTCACACATTCTTTGATTATCTCTGGAAGGTTCTTACTGCTGGTCAGAAGATCTCCATTTGCTTTCATCCATATTCAACTTTCAGTGCTAGCAACTTCAGCATTTATAGTCTAAAGCAGACTTGGGGTCACTCTAATCCCAATAAACAAGATCTGGACTCACAGACTGTGTTTTTTCATAAGTGATATGAACTATCTGTTGTTCCCCATGTGGACCTTTCCTTAAAGCCTTGATTTGGTAATATACAAGAGCCTGGTCATGCTGACACCTGTTATGGAAGGAAAGTCCTCAAGGATACTGGATTATATTACCCACCAGTTAGAGAGTCTTATTGTATTAGCAATTGCCTCTACTCAGTTGATCATAAGATATCTGTATGTTCCTCCTCTGTTGTCTTCTCTCATCTTTACTTATCAAGTCATGAATGTGACAGGGTCTATTGATGCCTGATCCTTTTGCAGTAGATTTCTTAAATAATGAGTTCAAAAATACTACTAGGAAAAACAATAATAGAGAAGATGACAACCCCCATCCTTGCCAATGTACTAGAGTTGAGGTGAGTTCCTAAATGATCATTGTAACCTCTTCAGCTCATCACTGTATCTGACTGGGAATCTCAGCTTCCAGACCCTTATTATCCTCCTGCTAGTCCTCCAACTCTGAGTGACACACTCAATCTATCATTGCTGGTATCTGAATATCAAGTCACATCTGTTACAGCCATCCATGAGTGGCAGGATCAAATCAATACTTATGTTCACTAGTTGCCATCCTCATATGCCTCCAGTGATCAAGAACATGAAACTATTTCTATTAGGGCTAACACTATTGACTCTGTAGCAGCTTGTCTTCTGGCTTTAATCAGTCATATTCAGAGAGTCTTTGTATCTGGCAGTGGTGAACAGGTAGACCCCCCTGTAGTCACCAGAGTTGACTTCTGTAACTGGCACATTTCTTTCAAAGAGCTCCTCAAGTTTAATGATGTTCAGATTATCATGTATATTTCCTTTCTTTCTATTTTTTAAATATAACTGACAGTAATCATAGGGATAGTATCTCTTTTGGAGCTAGCATGACTGCTGCAGTCATTTACAAGCTATGGGAGTCCATTCTGAGTGATACAGCTTACTGGGGCAAAAGAGAATCTGGCACTTTCACACCTGAATTTTTCTCAATTGGGCTAATTGGAGCAGTTGAGCAACAATATTGGGAATAATGCAGAGCTGTCACTGCCATGGTGTTACATCATCTAGACAGTCTTCCCAAGACAAGCCCTTGGATTGTATTTGCTGCCATCTGTGGACCAGCATTTCTTGAGCTCTCTGGTTCTATCATACATTGACTGGACCCAGATGCTGAAACCTCACTTTGACCATGGCTGTCCTTGAAACCTGAAGACACAATATTCAACCCAGTTACTCTATCTTCTCTTTTCTATAGCACAGGACTAGATGTAAGTCATTGAACTCATTAATAAGGACACAACTTGACTCATATTGACAGTATCAAACAGATCCACAGAACTACCACACCATAAACTCCAGCAGTTCATTGTGCTTATACAGAGTCTTTTATGTGCAATGTCCTCCTTGATCTTGCTCAGAATGGAACTGAAAATCCAGGACTCAAGGTATTCATTCATGGTTTCAACCTTCCATTGACATCTAGTATCACTTTGTTGATGTAAGGTTTACTTGACCTCTTTCACTACCATCTCTGATACCTTTCCCAGACATTCCATGAATGGGCATCACTCAGTAGTCCTCCATCCACCTATCACTCCCTGTTGAGTGCCATGTTCTGTTGCAAGGTCTCTGATACAGAAGAGGTCATATTGCAAATTAATATTTTTCATAATTGGTAGGCTGATCAGCCAGCTTGCTACACTACTATCTTCAAGGATCTCTTGATTGCCTATTTTTGTGGCACCAGCCATCCTCCTGACATCACTGAAACAATAGCAGTTGAAGGATTGTCAACCAAAGACATGATCAAGAGCACTTTCAGAGTGACTATATTGCTCCAAGTATTCACTAGCTCACAACTTTTACCCATTGAATGCAACTGGATCTTAACAGTATGTTCCAATACTGATTTCACATTTTGAAATGTACCTGAATGAACCCCAGTAGTCACTGAAGCACAAGCTTCCTGCTGCCCCAAGTCTATAGGCCACTATGGCCCAAACATTCAAAATCCAGGCTTGTTTCAGGAAGGCAGAGCTATATGTAATGTCAGAGTTTAAGGAGATTTTAGATATAATAAATAAGCCCTGCTTCACTTGCTGGATCCATCTCTATTTGCTGACTGCTTATACTGGCTTCTAGTTCACTTGGACCTACCATAATAGCTCAGTTGAATGTACAAAAACTCTGTAGACAGAATGTTAACCAAAGGTAATGTATTACAAAGTGTATGATAAGATAATATCACAAATATTTTTTCATTACATGACACACACACCAATCACCACAATACCAATGGCAAGCTCCTCTACAGTGAATGTCATTCTCAGTATATATACTTATTGTCCCTCCTGCATTGATCTTGACCTTAACTTTCTTCAAACAATAAACTAAAGAATGCCACCAACCAAGATAAAGAGACATTTGGAAATTGCCAAAAGGTACACAGTCAGTGCAAGGACAATTCAGTAGAGGCTATTGGAGTATGGACATGCAAAACTACAGGCTCCAGTATTTGATAGACAGGTTGATGAAGGTAGTAACACCACACTTATACATTCCAGCACCTGCAAGACTGTATACAACCAGATAGAAATTACCAATGAGAAACTAGATCAGTGTTTGAGAGAGCTTCTACTTTCTTTTGCACAATACAATGGCCACTCCATGACTTAGGGCTTAATCTGCAGTTGGGGAATCTATGTCTCAAGATAACATGTAGAGAAGTCAAGAAATTGTGTTCAGGGCCTTGCAAGAGCATTTGAGCATGTAACTATTACCCACAGAAGGTATGAAGTCACTGGGGCCAACTCTCTCTGGCACCATAACAGTCAACATGGTATGTCACTGTTCTGATAAGACATGACCTGCAAAGTTCATTGTTGACTTAGGATTAATCAAATATAAGTTAGTTATCCATGGCTTCATCAATGGCAAAACATGCTTTGTGACTGGATTACATGTACACAACAACAATTGTGCCAGTAGTGTGCTTGATCTCTTTCTGAATGCTGTAGCAGCCTATGGTCTTCTGAGCTGAGTAAGAGGGGATTATGATACTGAAAACATTCAAGTTGCAGAGTACATGGAAACTACTCATAGTCTAAACAGAGGTTCATATCTCTGGAGAAGGTGTGTATATAACTGACATATCAGTATAGTTGCTTAATATGATTCTGTTACTAGGAGTGTATATAATATGTGCATTGAATATCTCTAGATTGATGTGAAGAAGGGGTTTGTCAATAAGTGGCAAGAATTGTTCCTCTGTCTCTCCACCAAATGTGGTCTCATTCCAGAGTATCCAGATTATATTTGGCTCCTGCACCATGTTTTCCTTGATCAGATAAATCAGGAGGCTGAAGAATGACATAGTATGTGGAATGAACACTTACTGTCCATTCCAGGAGTTAGAAATAACTCTTCTGCACTGATATATGCATTGAGTCCTGGTCTTCATAGTCTGTGAGGATAGGAACTTGATGATATAGAGGAGGTTGAATAGGACTATAGAGTGGAACATGAGAGACTGCTCAGAGCAGTTAGAGTGGAAGAATACTCAGATGATACATGAGATGGCACTAATGTGTAAGATAAACAATAAAGTCTCAGTCACTCATTATACAGATGAGAGCTATATATTGATAGTACCTGTAAGATAAACAATAAAGTCTATGGAGTGATTAGAAAAGATAGTAAGGAGATAGCATTAAGTGGCTCACCTCAGTCACTCATTATACAGACAAGAGCTGAGGTGCTGGTACATGAATACTCAATATATATACTACTGGAGGGCTGTGGAAGTGAAATGTGATACAAAAGTCTAGTGGGTGGTCCATAGAAAACATATCTATATAAGGAAACTGTGACATGCATCTTGTGACACATGAAGGTGATATCAACACTGTGCTATGGTATATGTCATGGATGCTTGGTGTGTGCTTGTGCCACAACATAATGATGTCCAAGAAATTGATCTTTTGTCTCATGATGACCACCAACCAATTCCAAGTAACATCCTATGTGAACCACCAAATTGCCCACTTATATCTGAGAAGGTAGAGATCTTTGACTATTACCTTCACTAAATAGTAGATATGCAGTCACAGAATAAAGAGATATGTGTGTTTTAGTGGTTAGAGGTAATTTGATTGTATGGATGGGTTCTGCAACTGCCAAATAACATAGCACTTGTAGCTTACAATCAAGCTTGAAATAATCAAATGAAATAATGATTTAAAACAAGTTGATCTCTACATAATAGAGCATTAGACAGGTAACTTGAAATATGCTACAGATCTTACAGAATCAGATCATTGATTTTACTGTAAAGTTCTAAACCCCTTCTCCAGCATGTATCCTTCTCTTTCTGCTTTTTCTGGTACAGATCTATATTTGTCTTTATTAGATCAGATTCATTCTAGAATTCATTATCTACAAATCTGAACAAGTTCCCAGCTGCATAAAATGTGATAGAAGCCCTTGTGTCATTCTTTCAAATAGGTATGTTGCTATGCCATAGACACACTGATGGAATAAGAAGGCAGGTACCAGATGGAAATTTAACAACCATCCCAAGATCATAGAGTACAAAATGGCCTCCCTCTTCAGGATCAAAATCACCAAGGGCTACCACTGCATACCAACCAAAGGCAAGGTTATTACAATCTTGGTGGGGAACTATACAGACTCTGAGTGGGTAGCTCTTTGTGGTTTCAGGATAAACTACTCCTTCAGAGAAGGTTGAAAATTGATCACCATATTCTAGTTGAGTGCAAATCTTTTTCATATGCATCTGGTAATATTGGAAGAGCCCAGGGCTGAAAATACCAAGGAAATCTATCCCATTTCATGATTAGATTGCTATAATGGCTAAAAAAGAAGTATGATATCTTACCTTTAGAGAATCTCCTCATCTGCTTAAATGCTCTGTACTTCTCCAGCTCCTTATCTAGATCTACCACCTTTTTGTTATAATGAAGCTTGTGGATCTTATCAACACCTGGTGCATAAGTTACACCTATATCAATAGTCAAGTAGGTATCCTTATGATAGTCTCTGCTGTTCTTGGGCCAATTTTCTATCAGACCTATATGTCTTCACTACCTCATCATAACTCTGAAAAAGTCATGACTATCTATAGTATAGGACTTATCATCAGATTGACCTACTAGCACACCAAAGACTGTTTCATCAGAATCAATCAGGGGCATTGGATCAAAGCCTAAGACAATAAGTCAGCACTCAGTTTCACCAGAGAAACATTCAAAGACTTACTGTTTCACTTGACTAGTGTGTATCCAGCATCAAGGTACACATCTCTCATAATCTTTGAAGGATTTTGTACACCAGAGTCATTCTTGGCACTCTTGTAGGCAGCCTTTGCCTTCTCAGTGACACAAGCCACCTCAGTATCCATAGACTTCTTCTTCACATGATATTCACCCCATTTGACATTGACATCCTCAACCATGCAGAAATTGGTGGCCTTAATTGGTAAAGATCCATAGAGTATCTCTGTATGTTCAGACTCAGAGACAAGGCCATCATTCTCCTCCCTCTGCTCCTTCTGCCTTCTCTCTAGAATATGATGATGCTCACCAGTATTCAGGCCTAGGACATCTTACAGAAGCTTGCACTTCTAAAGGTTAGCCTTCTTTCAACAATCTTTTGCCTCATTTCATTTGGACTTCACTAGTTTCATTCCTAGCTTCTTTGCCTCCCACTCTTGCTCTTCTCATCTCCTCTCCTGCTGTTCACACTCTCTATGATAAACACCATTATTTGGTCCAATTATCACCTTTGTGTACAACTCATAATTAGAGAAGTCTAGCTCCCACTCTTGATGTTTCCTCCCCTGCTGCTTAGGTTCCATATAATCAATTCCTCCATCATTGCTAAGGTCGAGCTCACACTTTTTCTCATCACTTTCCAAATCAGAAGTGGGAACCTCAGAGTGTGTTTTGATGTATCTGTCATCAAGGTGTGTATGGGTCTTTATAGAAGTGACTTTAGTATCTTGGTGCTCATGGGCAAAAGCTGGATAGCTGTAACTTCTATGGGCTCCAGAGAAGCTCTAGGAGGGGCTATTTGAGATATTTTGGCTTTCACTGAAGAACAGTACATGCTTTCACCAGCATATTCATTCCCTGAGCATATCTGTTGGGTTTTTCTATTAGCTCTTCTGTCAGCTAGTGGGAGTCTCTTATTCTCATCTTACAAAGTATGTACTGCTTGAAAGAATCAGAGGAAGTCATCAGCAAGGACTTTTTGGGTGCAAGGATGTAACTGTTTTAGGAGTTAGAACTGCAGTATTAATCATAGACCTCTCCACAGTGTAATCTTTCACCTACTTGTCTGAATTGACCATTGAAACATGTGTAGACCATAAAGTGGTTGGATGTAACACAGTTGGTATCCAGTAAGTCAGTTCAAATCATCCAAACCAAAGTTGGCTCCTCTATCAGTTTTATAAGCCTGTATGCATGGGGAATTACATGTAACAAGAGTGCCTAAAAGCCATAATACTCAGGTGAGCAGCAAAATTGCTGTAAATAAGGATATACTTACAATATGATGCAGTCTACAGACAATATAATTTCAAATGTTGCTAATCACTTGAAATCTTGATCAATGATCAAGGATAACATATGATCAAGGAGATGCAGTAGCCTCGTGTAGCAATCTACTAGATATAGAAGTTATATGCATGGCATGTAAATTGCTAACAAATCTAATTGAGTCCCAAGCAGATTAACAACCCAAAATAAAATGAAACTGATCCTAATTGTTTTATTGACCTAACTGACAATCTGTCCAAGCTTTCAGCTCTTGAAAGAATAAGTTAGCAACCTTAATGGGATAGGGAAAATAAATCAATTCATTGTACCTGTAAGGTCAATATTGCATAACATGGCAGATTAAACTATATCTGCTGCAGCAACTACACACTTTGTTAGCCTGTCTCTGTGATAGCTTTAAGGTGTGTTATTTCTGACCTTACACCAAGTACTTTATCTGAATGGCCAGATAGAGCAATTTGCAGCTGGCCTGAGAGTCAGGACTTTAAGAGAGAACACAGACTACAGACTAAACTAACTAAAAGCCCCACAAACATGACTTTAAGCACAATAAGGTACAAGGTCTTAGTTTTCCAAAGCAAATATGAAGAAAGATAGCAGGCTCTTGAATGTCCAAAGGACCACAGAGGTATCATCCTTGGCACTCCAAGAAATGAAGATAATACTAAAGGAGGCAGTCAGTAATGTAGTATATTAATACAAAACCTGGCCCAAAATCTGGCCCAAAATATTTGAGTTATAGGCAGAGATTGATATCATACATAGCATAGTGCATTTATCTGTATTATTAATAGTCTCAATAAATGCTGTCAAACATAGTATAGAGGGTTGGTCAGTGTTTCTGAGTCTTGAGATAGGTAGTCAGATATGACATAGAATATTGATCAGTATTTCTGATAGTGTTCAAGTTGAACTAGGCATAGAGGTAGTCATTGTTGTGTATTTATAGGCCTTTGTGAGTTCAAGTTTGGGATGGGAGGTAGGGGTGGCCAGAAGTCATCAATTAGAGAAGAGAGACAAGTGGTGATGGATTAATGCCCATTAAACAAAAGCATATAACTCTGGATGTGGGTGTTTCTTTATATTTACCCATATTCAATGCCTAACCATGACTTTAGATTTTTACCACATCCTCTACACAGCTTCAGTTCAAACTACAAGCTAGGTCTGGCCTCAAGCATGCTCACATATGTGAGTTGGTACCACTATCAAGCAAGATTATCCTCATTTAATTGATAGTTCTTGTGACAGATTTTCTATCTCTAGCTGTCCTTTTTTTCTTGATGGCAGTTTTACATATATAAGTGAATATGAAATTAAACCTCAAGACATAGTAAGCTAATGTGGCTATATCTCTCTAGTAGATTCTCATTGGCTCTGTCTACATATACCTTTGATGTCTCTAGCAATTAGTCATTCTGGGAGTGCCCAGAATAACTGGTATATAGAATTCAAGCAGTAGCTAATTGTCTAGGAGAACCTGGACTGTCAAGCTCTGCTTACCAATGTATACAAGAGATTTCTTGTTAGGAACACTAGTACAAGGTCTACAACCTGAAGATCTCTTTCAGCCTGTCCCTTTACAACCAGCCTAACACTACTATTTCCTTACTCTCTTACATTCCAACCCACTTCAATTATGCCAGGCCATGTATGGGAGTACCAGGGTGAAAGATTTTACTCCCCAAATTCCATTCACAACCCAGGCCCACCACCTCAAGAAGATAATCCTGTGATATTTGCTCCTAGCATCTCGAGAGTAAGCAATTTTCAGAGCCCATGCTGATGGAATGCTAGAACTGAGTAGTTGGCTTTTGTACTATACCAACTCATGCTGTATGCAGGTGTCTAGTTTGATTTGCTCTCCACCCTTCCCAAAAATGTGTACTGAATGAGTTCTGAGGGCTTCAAGCTCCACAGCCAGTTGTTGAATATATAGAATGTACTTGATCAACTGCTATACAATATGACTAAACATCTTGGGAAGAAGAACAACCTCAGCTATCTATAACTATTCCCATCTTATGGTTGGAGATATGATAAGGCCCATGCTACTGAAGAGGTTGCCCTCAAGCA
>KQ962664.1:26183-38778 GCA_001563735.1 Leucoagaricus sp. SymC.cos
CACCACTCAAGGTAGTTAAGTCTACTACCTCAATTAGAGCTAATGTCACTAATCATTCATTGTAGTTCCATGTACTGCTAAACAACAACTGCTCTCTGCTGTGACTTCTAATATTCTCCAAGAGACAGGAGAAGGTGTGTTTTCTTTCTCATTTTATTTACACAAACTGAGTTTGTTTTAGAAGAATGTCTCCAGCAGCTCTTCCAACCCAGATGCAACTCATTTGCTTGAAAGACAAAGTCAGCCACTTATCATCACAGATTATCCAAATTCATATTATGGGATCCATGATTCATCTCAACCTCATGCTCAGCTTCTAGCAGAAACTCCCTTGGACATTGCAATGGCTGGTGTTAATCTGCCAGTGGTGATGTCACAGTTAAACCTTTCTATGTCAACTCCATCTCCTGTGCTCATGCCTTGATCATGAAACCTCATACCATCTGGAAACACTCTTCCAGCACCACCTTTAAGACCTGTATCTCAGCTTACTGCTGCATTAGCTCATGCTCACACTGCCAATGCAGCTCAAGTACAAGGTCTTGTAAATCAACTGACATCCTTATCTCTGGTAGTCCTGTCTATCACCTCCACTTCAGCTATGTAAGAGAATGCATAGAGTGTTTCTCCCAAATCTGCTCTGAAGAATGTATGGACTACAAAGAAGAAACAGCTGTAAGTCATATCTTTATCTATTATTTCCATCTACTCACAAGATTGTCACACTATATTATGGGAGTAGCCACTCAGGTATGCATGTAATACAGTATGTTGATGTGCCTAGATGTGTGTTGTGATGTGGATACATGGTATGGATAGTGTTGTCACATGCTTTGATAGTGTTTTCATCTATTTCTTCTTTTATTCTTGTTTTTAATAATTCACTCTGATATATTTTCTTTGTGCTTGGACACCCAGTTCACTATCAGACATTTCTTCTTTTACTCCTTATGCTCTCTTAGTATAAATTGGTTCTTGTAATTTGTAATTAACTATCAAAATTCACTCTCTCATTATCATCAAAAACTATGCTTGAAGAAATCTAGAATCTCTATTCTGTTATCTTGTCTTGACTTCATCTCCTAATTCTCAACCTCTATCTCCTTCTGACTTACAAAGATCTCCTGCAATATTGTGGGAAGGGAAGTCAAGTTGAATGGGGAATGTCATCAAGAGACAGTGGAGGTGATGAAGCTAGTGAGAAATGAACTTTAGTTTTTATTCAAGTGTTGTTTTGAGAAGATGTAGAGTAGCTCTTGAAATATGAGTTATGAGCTATATACTATAAGAGACTAAGAGTTGGAAACACAGAAAATGAAAGTCCAGCATAGTGGCATGAGCTACTGTGTAATGAGTGTCTATACACAAGAAAAAGAAAACATAATCAATTCACAGTCAATGCACCATCCAAGTGCCATCCACACCATCACATACATCAAAACCCATGTGGCTGAGTAGCTACACCCACAACAAACTACAAGTCTCACTGTTCCAACATTCTACTCCATCTCAATTCCTCTCTCACTTCCATTCCCATCTCAATTCCTCTCTCACTTCTATTCCCATCTCAATCCTGTTCTCATCTCATTCCTACTCTAGTACCATCCCAATCCCAATCTCAATCCCAATCTCATTCTCATTGTAATCCCACTTGAGTCTTATCCCAATTCCATTCTCAATCCCATTCCCATCTCAATCTCAATTCTAACTTGAAAACCCTACTTTAATCCTAGTAAATGCCTAATAACCCTAAGTGACTATCATTCTTCCAGGAAGACTGGAATCCACTCACTCACTCACTCATGCAGTAAATCTCAGCTCACTCACTCACTCATGCAGTGAGTGTCAGTCTTCCAGGAAGACTGGAATCTATCCACTACTCACTCATGCAGTGAATATCATTCTTCTAGAAAGACTGAAATCTACTCACTCACTTCACTCATGCATTAAATGTCATTTTTCTAGGAAGACTGGAATCCATTCACTCACTCACTCACTCATGCAGTAAATGTCAGTCTTCCTACAAGAATAAAATTCACTGCATGAGTGGGAGAGTAGATTCTACTGTTTTTCCACTCATGTAGTTGAATACCATGCTTGCAACAATAGTAGAATCCACTCACTCACTTATCTAGTGAATCTAGTTCCTAGCTAACCCCAAGAACCCTAAGAACTCTAAGAAAACCCTAAGAGCTCTAAAAGAAATCTCTTCCTACAAAAAAAACCCGAGCTCTAAAAGAAATCTCTTCCTACAAAAAAAACCCTAAACCCTAATCACTATCTTCCTATCTTCTGATAACCTGAAGGGCCTTAGAGCTTGGCACGAAGAGAGTCGCGGGTCAATAGCCTAAGTTTGAATAAACAATGTTTGAGTTGTCAGAATGCGACACCACACCTTGCTTCAACTCACATGCTGCAAACGGAGATGACGTAGACCGCAAGAGCATCGTGAGATGAATAGAGCGAATAAATGAATGGGATTAACTAACGTTGACTGCTGGGAAGGATGAACAACATGCTACAAGAACCATATTGGACAATCAGAATTGGGTGTAAGATGAACAAAACTGGGAAACGTGAACTAACAAGACGAATGTTGTCTCGAGAGCCAAGAACTGAAGAGATGATGATTTAGGAATGCTTCACAGCCACAAGCATTTGCAACACAACGGACCGTAATGAGCTGAAGCAGAGCAAAAATGCTGTCAGGCATATTATATGCGTTAATAGAAAATCGTGATATAGAAAGACATACCTCGTCATAGCACCACGATTGATAGCGTACATAATCATCTTGTCTACGACCGAGTCGCTCCTGCAGCATGAATTCGACGGTCAAAAAGGCGGATACAGCATGAATGGGAACTCACCTTCGTATGCCACTGCGGGAGTCATGAAGAACATAGCACAGGAGAACAGTGATGAGAATGTCGCAAGCACACGCAGCGCCACTCGAAGTACATGCAACAGGCTGTGCCAGGTTTCAGCGAAATTCAGGCATGTTGTTACAAAGAAGATTCACCCCTGTCACAAACTGAAGCTTCGAGTAGAGTCCGACCTTTGCACTAACAGGATACATTTCTCAGTCATGATGCCGGGCAAGATCGGCTGATTGAGTTGACTTACACGAGGACGGTCTGAGCTGAATGATATCAACAACAGCGCTTTCAACGTCAAGATTTCGAAATGAAGTACCAAATTACTCACCAATTCCCGAGGCTGTAGAATAAGGATTGCGATAAGTGGCAGATTTGGTTGAAATCACAGACTGCTGCTCACAAATCTGAACTAGAGATATCAAAACCTACGGCAACAACGGTGCATCAGAATGCAGCGGCACTTGGAAAAAAAACGCAGACGAACGACAGGAGCCACATAGTAGATGTTGCGTTTGGTGACTGCGAACAAATTGTCAGAGGAGAGAATATCAGAAATCAAACGGTTTATGCCCACTGCTGTAGAGTCTTGTGGCGTAGAACCTATGCAGAAATCAGAACAACGCAATATAAACCAAACTGTGTGCCCACTGTTGAGATACGAAAGCAAGGAGGTACTGCATAAGATTGGTAAGAAATCAGCATGAAAACACAATTCTTTGGGCTTAACCTACCGTAGACAAAAGCATGACCTAAAATGGATCGAGTTGCGAATCAGGACTGGTCTCATCAAGGGGCGATTTTCACGAAGGTGGCTTACATTCGCTTGACTGAGCAAAAGACTATTAGCTATGTCAACGATAGGCTGGGAAAGGTCGTACTAGAGGATCCGATTTTGCCCATCGTAATTTCCAAAGAGAGTGACATAATCGGCGTAGTTCATCATAGCAACGAAAAGAACATGATTGGTGGCCAATATCCTGCATAGTCAAACACTCTCCTGAGAATCATTGCACGGGATATGATCGTTCCAAACAGCTTACCCCATCGTAGCAACCTTCGAAACGCGATCATCACCCTCGGCCAGGAAAGCAGTTCTGGGAAGTAAGTATACGCACTACCAACTTCACAAATAAGCCGTCGTGTTTGGCTTGAGAGCGGAAGTATTGGAAGATCAAAGCCTGCCATTGTGTTGTCAGACATAATCAGTGGCGAACAAGCTGAAAAGAGACGTAGAACCTTGTGTCAAGCGGCGAGATACAAACAGCGTAATGGACCTACATGATGTCGACAGAGTACGCCACGAACTGCACTCCCCAAGTAAGACCAAAACCCGGAGGTGCCGGGGTAGGGGTAGAGCTCTGAGATTGAGAAACATCTAGGAGTGAGGAATTGATGAATCCAGCCATCATCGAACAAAGGGATCTGGTGAAAGGTGGGAGAGGCTGATTAGGGTATTGCCAGAGTCGCACGTTAAATAGCATTGAAAGCGAGAAAATATGTATCGACAGTCGCAATCATCCGAGCTTCGCCCTGAATTCTTGAATCTATCAACGTTTGAGCCAAACCGCAACGCACCAGCTTGAAATGATGCCAGGACAGTCCAGAGTTCGAAAGGGTGTGTTTGGATCTGAAGTACTGCGCAGGCGGTGCATCGTGACAAGCACAGGTACTCGATTTCGCCGTTTGGAAATGCTGCTGATGCCCGGTAATCAGAAAAGTGTAAAACAAGATTCAGTTGAAAGCGACATGTGGGGCGCGGAATGTCGATAATGGTCGTGAGTGAAACTTGGTAAGTTCAATTTTGAACCTTTCCTATTTCGGAAAATGATCACTTCGCAAACCAGCTCGGTTCTCAGTTTCGACCTCGACCTGCATTTCTTCTGTTGTACATAACTCTTCTCCCGCTTTGCCACCTTCTCTGATGGAATATACATGCTGAAGCACTTCTTCTGTTGTACATAACTTTTCTCCCGCTCTCCCATCTTCGCTGATGGGATATACATGATGAACAGCTGCTGTTTCCCAACGGCTTACCATAGCAATGGTAACTCCAACCAAGCCACGAAACGCAGAAAAAAGTCTCCTGGCACCGCGATTTATACTTGCGATTTATTATATTTGGAATCTTCGGTGTTTCTGACACCAACGATAAGAACGCTGGCCGTCCTTAGCGGAGCCTCCCACAGACTACTCAATGGACTCCGGGACGAAGAAACTGAGCATCCTGGTCTGGGGCATCTTTGGTCTTTTTCTTTTGAGGTGCTTCCCATAGGGCAGCTATATCGAGACGCTGTCTGATTTGTAACGAAGGTGTCTATGATTTGTAACAAGGGTAGCTTCTGGCATGGATGTATGGACCGCCTTCTGGGACCAGTTTAAAAGCCTGCAATTTTCTCCACTAGTGCTGTCTCAAGCATTCCACGAATTCCATCTAAGCAAATACCGACTACCATGCCCCCCACATACACTGAACATACTGCAGAGCTGCCCGGTGATATCCAACTCCTCTACACCGATTCTGGCGCTGTCCCTGCTTCAGACGACTACACCACGCTCATCGTCATCCACGGTAGTGCATTTAACGGGGGTAAGACCGTCTCTCTAACTGACCGTCAATTGTCTGACTAGCTATGCAGATGGTTTCGTTCGTTTGCACGACCACGCACACAAGAACAACCTCCGTGTCGTCATTTGGAACCGCAGGGACTACCGAGGCTCCACCAAATATACCGATGCTGAGCTCGACGATCTCAAAAACGGCCGCAAGGTCTTCCAGGATCGTACTGCGCTCCTGAACGCTCAGTTCATCGAGTACTACATCAAGAAGGAGAACGTCCCTCGCTTGAGCGCCGATCGCAAAACAGGTGGCTTCATCGTCATGGGATGGAGCTTTGGTGTCGCGACTGAACTCGTACGTCGATTTCGTCCCATTTTTGTTGTTCTTATTAACATTGGCCATGTATCCAGGCTTTGCTGTCCGATCCCGCGACAATTCCCAAACCCTTGTACAACTTCATCGAGCCCTTCGTGATGAGTGTTGTCGTGTATGGTATGGTTTTTCAATGTCGATGTCCTATACCTAATCTCTAACTGCACCACAAAGACCCTCCTTACTCTGCCCTCGGCTATCCTATGCCAGTTGCCGACAACATCTACGACCCCTGGACCGATCCCGACTACCCCACTCCTGCCCAGCTGTACGATAACTTCCAACACTGGGTTAGCTCTTACTACAACCACGACATTAAATCCGGTAGTGCCAACGGTTTGGACTATAGCAAGCGCACCGGGAAACGCACCGTAAGCAGTTGGACTCCCGAGCAAAAGGACAAGTACTTCGATGGTGTTGCGGCTGTGCGTGTTGAGCTCCCTGCGTCAGTAAATCCTTCTATTTCACTTAGACTTCTTCACCCATTCAAAGTTATTCACAGATATGCTCCTCCTATGCAAGCGACCCTAAACAAGCAGACCCATGGGGCTCTCTTCGACGAGAAGAATATTGCCTCCCACTTCCCCAAGGTTAACGTCTTCTATATTTCCGGCGCCCATACCTGCTGGTACTGTATCTGGGGATACATGGAGTCGGAGCGTCTCTACAAGGAAGCTGTCGCGCGCGGCGAAAAGGTTCGGCCCACTCAGTTCCATCTCGTTCAGGAAGGCAACCATTTTGTAAGTTGTCAAGTCGCTTTTACACCCTCTGACACTGAGGCTGATGCTCGTTCTCGCTAGTTGCACTATGACCTCCCGGACCTCCTTTTGTCGTCTGTCGTGAAGGGATGTCGTTCATAGATGACCGGGGTGCTTTTTGTCGATCTCGAACTTTTCTGCTGTCGAACTTTTGTCATCTTCCTTCGGTGTACATGTCGTAGTCGTATGACAATTGCTATTGTAGATGAAGTGTCTTGTTATTTAAACGACTTTCGTGTCCCGAATGGCTGAACATCGTGAGTCGATCGGTTAGTCTGACATAGCACAAATGAACCTCTCAAATACGAATATTCTGCCCTCATAGTTAGTCTTATGCCTAACATCCTGGCAACTCCTGGTCCTATCTTCCAAGGAATGGTATGTCTTACCAAGTGCGGGTTCGGTAAGGACGAGTGAACGCCGGTGTTCCTTTCCTTTTCACAACTGCTAACTTATTTTGACTTATGGTAGCATTATAAGCCCGTCGAGGCTTGTCACAAGTGCTGCCTGGGTTATTCGAGTTACGAGTCAAATCAGGTTCTCTTGGAACACTCTCAGAGCCTCTGAGATATGCCAATTGTTTATCGCTGAACAGTATACACCGAAGAACGCAGGCATCTTCATTCGAAAATCAACTCCTACCAAACAACGCTACCCAAACACGATTTATTTCAACAGCTGCCAGCAACGAGCAAAAGCCTATTCAGCGCACTTATATACGACCAGACAAGTTTCTCCCATGTCGTGAATACTTTCGAATTCGAGCTGAGCTTGCATCCTATAGAAGGAATGAGATCGAGGTTTACATTGAGCATAAGGAAAAGCTTCTTACATCAAACCATTGAACTCAGCGAGAGTGCGTTCTCTCGAATTGTAAGTGACGAGCATGGTGAAATCCTGGTAGTAAGTGCGAACGCTGCCCATGTCAAAGTTAGGTAGAAGAGGCTGGGGTGCCTGCGTTGAAGATCGAAAACTCGTAAGCACCGTATCTTTTGAGGAGAAATTGAAATGGAATGTGATTACCATGTTGTCGTCGCTGGATGGAGAGATACTGCCCACGTTGCGATTCAAGTGCTGAACCACGTATTCGTCTGAGAAACAGTTGCGATTAGTATTGTTGCTGCGAGTCTGACTGCACTAAGGGACGAACGAAGTATAACACGGCTATCGGTGCCCATTGCTTTACGGACTGTCTTGAGAATATTGGCCGCCTCCGCATCCGGCCAGTTGTGCAGGATGTTGGCTGAAAATTAATGTTAGCAAGCTGTTGTCGTCGATAGCGCCTGGTAATTTTACCTAGCTGTAAGGATGACGTTCAGAATAAAACAGTGGCGTTCATGAAAGAAACATACATAGTAAACCTGTTGGTCTTTGACGGGAATGTCGACGAAGAAATCCCCCTCGACGAAGACAGATCTTCCTTCTGCGACGGCTTCAGGATAATCTTTGGCCCAGAACTCCTTGGCTTGAGCAATGGGACCCGGAAGATCGACAAGGGTGATCGTTGCTTTGGGGAACATGCGAGAGAAAGGCATAGCGAAGGTTCCAATGCCGGAGCCTACATCGCAAATCGTCGAAACTCGGTTCCAGTCATAATCTAAGCCACAGCCTCATGATAATCGGTGCTGAATGGTCGATGAAAAGGCGTACGGTATAAGACATTCGATGACCCCATGACCTTTCCCATGCCAATCATGGCTCGACCAAACATCTGTTTCAATGCAAGTGAATTTCAAGCATTCGTAGTGATGTCGCAAGACGTACGGAACGTTTTTCTGGCTGAAAAACAGTCACCATAGAGAAGGGTAGCAGGAATTTCTGCGGGACTTACGTGCGCTTTCATCCAATCAAAGAAACCTCCTGTCAAACCCTCGTCTTGAACGGAGTGCATGAACGGCGCATTGCTGAATTCATACGACAGCCTGTATGGATCTTGGGTGAGGTTGTCGCACAGAACAGTAGCCGCCTTAGGAGTAAGGGTGACATGGCAGTGAGCGAGGTCAGACACTGGATTTCCGGAATGGAGCTGGAGAGAAAGACGATTATTGGCAAAGAGGTTGGTGTCGACTGGGGTTCGAAATGATTAGATTTCGAGAATGTGACGGGTATAATATTGTACAATTACCTTCCACAAAGCAGTTCCTGGTCGCGAGGAGGCGAAGAACTCTTCCTAATTTACCAGTATCCATGTTGACATCTTTAGCCAAGACATCAACGTGAGCTCCTTCGGGATATTTATCTAGGGCGTCGACAATGCCGGCCTCGATGACCACAAGGATGCAAGCCCATTCTGCATTTTGGGCACGCTGTGCGAATGCTTTGGTTCGGAAACGCCAAAGTCAGTTAAGAGATGTTCGAATATACTCACGTTCATCATGGTATGCTGAGGAGGGGCCAGCGTTGCGCATAGCTGATCGCAAGCTCCCTGATAGATACTAGATCAGCAGCCGTCATGATTAAAATTACAAGTAGTCGACGATCGACTACCTGTGCCTAAGAAAAACTCGCCTCGAGCAATCGAATGGCTTTCTTGAGCTGGAGAACGTCTTCTTGTACATCGGTGGGATGCGACTGCGTTGAATCAAGAGGTGGCGGCCCCGATCCCATTTTATTGTACTCTGCTACAGCTGATCTGGCAGCAGAGTTGATGAGCGAAAGCAGGCGTTCGATATTATCCGCTTGTGACGAGTCGGACGTCGACATGGTGTATGACAGTGGTATTTCCGTGCCGTAAAGACGTCTTTCTCTTTATATAAACCATGTTAAGACGGCATGACGTCGCCCAGGATAGTCCAGTATAGGTATCCAGAGTTCACCGGGGTCGGGTGGCAGCCTATGGCAATCAAATAAATCTCGGGCTGCAAGGGGTCCTCAGGGGTCCTCCCTCTTTAGGGCAGGTTGATAGCTAGACTCCAGTCGGATGTCCGCGCCAAGCTTCTCCATCATCGTATCTCACCTGGCTCGTGTGCCTTCACTATTCATGTGTTTATCAGAACGATGGAACTCCATCGACCGTGGAGACTGTTCCTGTTGGTTATACGCGGATGCCACGAGAACATCGAAACTTGATGCTCAGTAACTATCCTTACTTCCCGGAGCAACATATTGGATGGTTAATCACTTGTGTTCACGACGACCACACCAACGCAGAGCATGTATAAACCTGAGGGATAGCTTCAGCGCGGTATCTGTAATTCGAGCCTAGACTGGGAAATCCCTTTCGACTTCAATGGCTACCCCAAGAATTCTGCACATTGACTCTTACGACTCGTTCGCTTTCAAGTTAGTCCAAAGGAGTTTTGTCTATGACCATTGCTCCGTACTAACATGCTCACCTCACTAGTTTAGTTTATCTGTTCATTGAAAGCATTCCCGACTGCAGCGTTTACCTCATCCAGAACGATGGAATGACTATCGAGACGCTTACTCCTCTGTTGAAATATTTCGACGCCACTGTTGTGGGCCAAGTCCAGGATCCCCAGAAATCGAGTCCGATACGGGTCTAATCAAGGACATCTGGAGACTGGATGACGACCATGTCATACCCGTCTTCGGTGTCTGTTTTGGCCTCCAGAGCCTAGGTGTTCACTTCAACGCTCGTCTTCATCGCATGAAAGTCGTCAAGCATGGACAGCTTTCCGAAATCATCCACAACCACCATAGCTTATAGGCGCCGGACCTGTTGTGGCTTTCAGGTACCATTCCCTTCATGTCACTCTTGACTCCGCATCTTCTCAGTTGCGCAAGATTGGATGGGCCTTCGACAAAGAAGACAATGGAGAGGTAGTCATGGCCGTCGAACATGCTCGTTTGCCATTCTGTGCGGTCCAATATCACCCAGAATCTACTCGTACGACGGGCGGCGGTGCGTCCATTGTCGCTAACCTTTGGAAGCTGGCGAGTCTCTGGTGGGCTGTTCAAGATCAGAGACCCGCAGACGCAGATGCAGACTTTCACAGCGCCTCGTTCAGCCACATTCTTCCCTCGCCCTTACTTCCCTCGCCGTCCGAGACTCCTTCCTCTAATCTCGATGTGGATACGATTATCCTTGATATCCCCTCATTCTCTACTCCGGCCATCTGTGAGGCATTCGGAGTTGCAGACGAAGAAAGACCTTTCGTTTTTGCTCGATTCCGGTGCTCAAGGACGGTTCACCATCATCGGCTGCTCCGATTCTCAATCCATTCGGATCACCTATTTCGTCAAGGACCGATTTGTGTCCGTATACCAGGGAGGAATCACCTCTCAGATACCTCTCGAAGGCTCCTACGTTTGGACTTGACTTTCACGGTTCATGTCTTCTCGCAGAGCCTCTGGCAATCCCGATATTCCTTTTTGGGGCG
Source organism: Leucoagaricus sp. SymC.cos (assembly GCA_001563735.1). Taxonomy (NCBI): domain Eukaryota; kingdom Fungi; phylum Basidiomycota; class Agaricomycetes; order Agaricales; family Agaricaceae; genus Leucoagaricus; species Leucoagaricus sp. SymC.cos. The sequence continues at coordinate 37,093 of KQ962664.1, forward strand.
GTCTAGTGGGCTACCTCAGCTACGAGTTGGGTGTCGACGCTTTGGATATTCCTCTGACGAGGAGCAATCCTCCATAACATGCCGACGTGAACTTGCTGTTTGTGGAGAGAAGCATCGTTGTTGATACCCTTCAAGGAAAGACCTATGTTCGATCCCTTGTTTAAGGAGATCCATGGCTCTTTTCTGCGTCCACCCTCATTCGCGAGGTCTACGAGCATCACCTATCTTCTGAATCCTCCGTTCGTTCCGGGCTCGATTTGAAAGTCATCCACGATACCCCCACACTTCTACTCCCGGCGACGGAATCTTACATCTCGCACATCAACGAAGCAAAAGAGCGTCTTTCGGCAGGGAACTCGTACGAGATTTGTCTGACTACGCGGTCTAAACTCTCGTTTCTTGAGTCTGGGGCATCGTCTGCGCTCACTAAACCTATCTCATCGTGGAACAGATACAACCGCCTTCGTACTACCAATCCTGCACCTCATGCTGCGTTTATGCGCTTACACCCTACAACCATAATCTCGTCTTCCCCTGAACGCTTCCTCTCGTATTCCCGAGGTTCCAACCCCCTTTATCAAATGCGACCTATCAAGGGAACCGTTAAAAAAGGGGGGGGAGTAAATCGCGCAGTGGCCGAGGCTCGCTTGGTTGGATGTGTCAAAGAGGTGGCCGAAAACCTCATGATCGTGGACCTCATCCGTCACGATCTTCACGGTGCAGTCGGCAGCGACGTTCAGGTCAAGAAATTCTGCGTAGTGGAAGAATACGAAACAGTTTTCCAGTTGGTCAGTGTCATTGAAGCTAGAGCAAGCCTTGAAACTGCGAACGAAGCACTGGACTTCGGGTGGGGCGTTTTATGCAAATGTTTACCTCCAGGTACCCGCTTTTGCACCTTTTTCCCTGCGCTATTGCTAATTCTCTGCATTTACAGGTAGTATGACAGGAGCACCCAAGAAACGCAGCGTCGAAATCGTACAATCTCTAGAGAGAGACGAACATGGCGTGTATTCTGGTGACCATGGCTGCTGGTGCGTTGGAGGAGGAGGCGATTGGGCGGTGACCATTCGAACGTGCTTCAAGCATGATGCAGAAGTACCGTCGAGGGACAACCAGAGTTCTCGATGTGAAGATTGGGTTCTCGGTGCTGGAGGAGCAATCATCCGACCCTGAGGCGGAGTGGGACGAGATGGTAACAAAGCTGCAAAAGGTTTCAGTGCTTGAAATTTCTTAATTCTGAATCTGCCCCCTCTGTCCCTTCTGCATTATCTACGATGTTCATGGTGCGACGTCTTTCAGATCATTGTCTCTACCATGGCCTGTTTGAGGATATGGGTCATCAAATCTGGAATATCTGGAACCCAACCAAGAATAGTAAGATATCTAGGTGACAAATGATGTTGTGATGCCCTTCCTTCTGTTCTGGTACCTGTCTAACATGACGAAGAAGATGAGACGCGGAAGCCAACAGCCAGGAAGAATTAGGGTTGCTACTTGACACTGCTGCGCCTTGACCCATATGTTTACATCAGGAAAAACGGCCTTTCCTTATTTTACACAATAAGCTTTAAAAAAGGGTGAATAAGTTGTCAATTTGGAAAATTCGGACAATAAGGGAAATCACAAGTGGGTCCTGATTATTTGGTCCTTATTCAAAGTGATTCAGATGCAATATGAGCATACCAT